>LPNX011003486.1:0-29229 GCA_001517045.1 Pseudotsuga menziesii
GTTCACTAAGGATGATTAGATGATTTAACATGTAATGTGATGGTAATCTACTCAATAGATCTCACTAATATTTGATATGTCTCCCCATGGTCAATACATTTCTTATATGTTCTAATAACGCATATGTGATATAACGCACATGCGATATATCGCATATGCGATATGGATAAGCTATATCGCATATGCGTTATTTGAAAATTTAAATAATTGGCGGGATTAAGGTTTGGCATTAGGTTTGGAAGCAGCTTCAGAATACCGAACCTATTGGCTAGGACAAATCAACCAGGGATATTGCTTGTCTTTTAGAACTCTATCAATATGCTCAGATTAGATCCTGTGTTTTGATATCACATACACAATATTTTTTAATGAAAATGTACGATATTGTAGAGTACGAAATTACGATTCTGAATATATAATTTTTTCCTTCAAAACTATGTTTTATTTATTTATAATTATTTTTCTAAATGATACACGTTAGTTTTTGAGAATACATACATCGATTGTTTGTTATATAACTTTTGATTTCCATCACCATTTCCCATAAAAACTATATGGTGCACTAGACGAGATCAAGCTCTGTGATCTTATATTAATAAATCAAGGATTTCATTAATTTTTGCCCCTAAAGTGTTGCACCCGCACATAAGGTTTTAATTTCAAGCTTTTCTGACTTCAATAATTAATAATAATAAAAAATAATTCATGAATTTTTTTGAATAAATAGTGTTGCACTAGGCCCATATGTCCTTTATATGTCTACAAGATTTTATCCCAAATGGACATCATTTACCTCATATATTGCTGCACCCGCACAAACATATATGTTAAGATGTGCTGAAAATTTGAAAACCCACTTTCACGGAAACTAATTTTATAATCATTTGCACACATTTTATTTGCATAAACCCTATATATTATGAAAGCTGATTGAATTACTTATCTTTTCTCTTTTTACTTCATCTTCAAATAAGTTAGGGAAGTACCCCTAATTGTCACCTAAAATCAGAGTTTTCCATTTATTCTAGTATTATGTGGCATCTAAAGTGTCCTTAAAGGAGTCCATGATTGTGCATCATCCCTTTAGCATACCAATAAACCCTCTCTCCCTAAGAGGTGTGCAAGGAAAGATAGAAGTCTTACAATTTTTGGAGAAGATGTAGCATCCATTTTTGCTCCCATCTGTAAACTTTACATAGCTAGAAGTGAGGCATTAAATTTGGAGAAAGAATATGTTTTAATAAATAGGTTTTGTTTTCTAAAAACTATGAAGTACTGAGAAGACTTACCCATGGGACTTCCAGGAACAAAAAAAACAGGTCAGAAAAACGATGGTTTACAAAAAAACCTCACATGAAATACAATAGCTGGGTAAAATTCGTGTAACTAGGTTACAACTCCTCCATCCTTTGTGAATAATGAGGAATGTATCTATAGAGACATAGTAACCAAGAGCCAAAGAGAAGACATTAATAACAACCAAGTATTGCAACAAAACAACTTTGGAGTTGGCATGAAAAATGAAGTGCAATGCACCCTTACATCGTACCTCCCATGCATTGCTGACAGCTAGAGAGAACTCGTTTCCATGGTACATAATATTCATATCAAATACTTGATTTGTCCTTACCAAAGATATTGAGTTAAGTTGATTTTTTTTATTAACCCAAGATACATAATAATATCCTGATCACCACCTTTAAATTTTTTATAAAGGTTGGTATAGTACTATACCCTGTTCATTTTTTCATGCCTGCAATCAAAAGGGGTGCGTCCTTAGTATCTTAAGATGAAACTTTAAACAAAAAAAGTATAGTGTATAAAATATTTAGTAGAACAGATTTAAAGATCATACTGACCTTAGCTTCATTCTTGTTTTAATCCTTAGGTTTGAGTTGAGCTTCAAGGGTCTGGTCAAAGTGTCCCAATCTCTGCACATCATAAACAAGGAGTTTCATGCTTTAGTCATAGAATGACTAAGTAAGACTACAAACCTTCTTTTGCACAGCCCCAGGGTTGACTCAAGCTACAACATAAATTATTTAAGACAACATGGTATAGCTAGTTAGTTCGTCACAAGGTGAATATTGTAGACAGAACCTCAATCAAGCTAGTTAAAAGGTTAAATTTAAACATGTTATCATTTTTACATGATAAAGAGAAGCTCAAGTAGTAAAAACACCCTAAATACTATTTAGTAAAGTCATGTTAGTTACTTATAGTAAAAATAAAGCAATTTTTTTTTACGATCTTTAGGGTTGTTGCTAGTGGTATCAAAGAGAGATTTCAAAATTAGGCCTAACAAGATCCCTCTATTATAAGGAAAAACAATATAATAATTTTATTTTTTATTTATTTCTCTTCCATAAATATAAAAACCTATTTTGCAGAAAATGGAGAATGTAGAAGCCTCTAGTGAGAATGGTCCTCAACATGAAAATATTGACAACTATTTTGTGGATCTGAATAATCCAGAATTAATGCAAACAATTAGATAACTGAAAGATGAACTTCAAAATGCGAAACAAGATAATCATAGAATTTTAGAACTGAATGGATATCCTTTGGACAAAATGAATAAACAAGAAAAAGATAAACAGAGTGTTATTGAAAATGATTCAGAAAACACTTCTTATAAACCTAAGGGAAGAGATCAAAGTATCCTTACAATGAATCATCCTCAGAGATTCAACCAAGGTCATGAAGGGAAAGAGAGAGATATATAAGTGGCAGCAGTGATAGTGACTGAAAACCTAGGAAAAAGAAATACAAACCCTACGAGGAGATTTCTCGAGAGTTCAAGAAGATAAAACCTCTCGTTTTCAATGGAGAAGCAAAGAAAGGAGAAGAAGCAGAAGCCTGACTGTCGAGAATGGAGAAATACTTCCAAATATACAATTACTCTAACAGATTAAAGGCCAGAATGGCTATTTACAACTTGACTGGGAAAGCCAACATATGGTGGCAAGATATTAAGAGGGTCAAGAACCTGAAGGAGAAGTACTTGACTTGGAGGGTTTTTAAGAAATACTTCAAGAGAAGGTTTCTATCTGAAAAATATAGTATGAGGAAAGAGCCAAGGAATTTTATGACCTAAAACTCTGCTCCATGTCCATTGGCTATGAAGGAATTGAGCAGCAAATTCTTAAGTCTACTGAGGTACATACCATATATAATAGATGAAAATCCAAATACTCAGTGATTCCTAAGCTTTTTACCTGCTAGCTTCAATGATAGAATTGAGTTTAACAATCCAAAAAACTTGGAGGAAGCTATGAGGAAGGAAGAATTATGTTATGAGCAAGGCAAGAAAAGAGAAAGTCTACCAAATTGGAAGACGAAAAAGACAAATCAAGTTGATCAAAGGAGAAGGGGATTCAAATCCAACAAGATGTTCAGGAGTAAGATCCATAACTTCTCCAAAAACAACTACGAGAAAACCGATTTTAAAAACAAGATACCCTAGAATACTGCAACATCAAAGGGAAGGAATTTATCTAACAATTTTGTTAGAAATACTAAACAACAAGAACCTGTAAAATGATGGGAAATGTCAAGGAACAAACTATTCCAAATATTGTCCAAATCAAAAGGGAAATACCAGTAACATACACACCATACAATAGGAAGAAACAGTTGGAAATGTGGCCAACGAGATGCATAGGATCAATGCAGCGTTGGAAAACTAACAGGAAGATCACCAGACCTCTATGGTCGAAGTATAAGGTATGGTCCAAAATTTCTTTTTTTCCATTTTAATTGACCAAGAAGATAGTCTTAGTTATATATCTCCTAGCATAGTGGAAAAGTGTAAATTACCTTTAAATAAATTTGAAAAATCATGGCTAGTTCAGCTAGCCACATGAACTAAACAAAAGGTAGTAAAATATGTTGAAAGATGTAATGTGATGATGGGTGAGTTTAAAGCTCAAGTAAAATTAAATATATTACCTTTAGGATCTTACGATATTCTCATAGGAATGGATTGGCTTGAGAAACATCAAGTAATTTTAAATTTATGTCACAAGACTTTTACTTGTTTAAATAAGGATGGAGAAAGAACTACCGTTGTAGGAATTCCCAGAAAAAACATTTGTTAGAACAATTTCAACCTTACAGATGAAAAAGGTTGTATGGAAAGGCTCTAAATTTTTTGTTGTGCGTGTTATAAATAATGAACAAATTGTTAATTAAAATAAACCAGTTTTGGAGGATATCCCAATTATATAGGATTTTTTGGATGTATTCCCGGAAGAAATTCCAGGATTGCCTCCTAAAGAAGATCTGGACTTTACAATTGAACTAGTACCCAGAGAGATACCTAACACAAAAGATTCCTACCAAATGAACATTTTGGAGTTGAATGAGCTTAAATTACAATTGCAAGAGTTAACAGATAAACATTACATAAGACCAAGTGTATCCCCTTGGGGAGCACCGGTCCTATTTGTTAAAAAGAAAGATGGTACTCTATGACTATGCATAGATTACCATCAAATTAATAAAATGACTATAAAAAATAGATATCCTCTGCCCCGCATTGACGATCTATTCGATTAGATACACGGAGCAATGATATTCTCTAAAATAGATTTAAGGTTTGGTTATCACCAAGTTATAATTAAAGATGAATACATCTTTAAAACTACTTTCTGGACGAGGTACAGACATTATGAATTCATAGTTATGCCCTTCGGGATAACCAATGCAACGACAACCTTTATGTGTCTAATGAATACTGTTATAAGTAAGTATTTGGACAAATTTGTAGTCATATTTATAGACGAAATATTAATTTATTCTAAGACTAAAGAAGAGCATTATGAAAAAACACTTAAAAATAATTTTACAATTGTTAAGAGAACATCAGTTTTATGTTAAGTTTAGTAAATGTGACTTTTACAAGAATAAAATACAATATCTGGAGCACATAATATATGAATAGGAGATATCAGTGGACCTATAGAAAATAAAAGCTATTATCGATTGGCATGTTCTGAAGGATGTAACTGATGTAAGATCCTTCATGGAAATAACATGGTGCTACAGAAAATTTATTGAATGGTTTTCAAGAATTGCAAACCCTATAACTTCATTATAGAGGAAGGGTAAGAAATTTATTTGGGATTAGAAGTGTGAATATAGTTTTAATAAACTAAAAACATTATTAACTACTGCACCCATCCTGAAAATAACAGACCCAAACAAAGACTTCATCGTATGCACTGATGCATGCAACGAAGGCTTAGGTGGGGTGCTGACTCAGGAAGGTCATGCAATTTCATTTGAATCGAGAAAATTAAAAATTCATAAAAAGAATTATGAAACTTATGATTTAGATTTAGTTGTAATAATTCACGCTTTAGAAATGCAGCATCATCACTTAATAGGAAAAAGATTTATGCTAATGTTTCATAACATAAGTCTAAAGTATCTATTTGATTAACAAAATCTAAACGCAAGGCAATCTAGATGGCTAGCGTTCCTTAGCGAATATGATTTTTAGATCAAGCATATTAAAGTGAAAGAAAACAAAGTGGATGATGCCTTAAGCAGGAATTTTGTAACCAATTTTGTAGCTGCCATTAGCAGTTATAAAAATGATTAGGAAGATAAATTGAAGGAAGGAATAAGATGGGATCCTGAATATTAGAATTTAAATGAAAAGATAATTCATAATAAATCTGAAAATGTAATTACAGATTATAGTTTTAATGAACAAGGATTAATACTATTTAAAAAAAGACTCTATGTACCAAATATATCTAAAGTTAAGTTGCTGATTTTAAATGAAATTCATAAAAGTCCATATTCTAGACATCCAGGGTATCAGAAAATGATTACTATGTTAAGAAAAGAATACTTTTTTCCTAACATGAAAAATGAGATGGCTGAATTTTTAGCTAGGTCTACTGAATGTGAGCAAGTTAAGGATGAACATCCACACCCAGTAGGCCTATTACAACCATTACCAATACCAAATTGGAAGTGGGAAGTCATAAGTCTGGATTTTGTAACTGGGATACCTAAAAACCAGGAAAAAAATGATTCTATAATGGTGGTTGTAGATAAGTTAAGTAAAGTCACACACTTTATTCCTATTAAAACAACTTACACAAATGCTAATATTGCTGAATTTTTTATGAAATAAATATTTCGTCTGCATGGTATACCAAAGGTAATTATTTCTGACCAAGATCCTAAATTTACACGTAATTTTTTGAAAACTTTATTTTAAGGATTAGACACTAAATTAAATTTTAGTATTGCTTACCATATGCAAATAGATGGGCAGAGACAAAGAGTCAATCAGGTATTAGAATATATGCTTCGAACGTATGTTAGTGATTATCCCAAGAAGTGGGAATACTATTTGCATCTAGTTGAATTTGCTTACAACAACCATTATCAGGCCTCAGTAAAGCTGATCCCTTTTGAGATATTATATGGTATAGAGTGTAACACTCCTATTACATGGAGTAATCCAGTAGGTCGTTTGATGTTAGGACCTCACATGTTAAAATCATTGGAACTAATAGTGAAACAGGTACAAGGAAACTTGAAAACTACTCAAGACGGGAAGAAGAGTCATGTTGATCTTAAGAGAACAATGAAGGAGTTTCAAGTCGGTGAGAAAGTGTTTGTTAAGGTTAAACCAAGAAAAAACTCTTTTAAATTAGGGATCTGTACTAAATTAACACCCAGGTATTGCAGACCATTCGATATATTGTCAAGAGTGGGTCTGGTGGCTTATCAATTAGCGTTACCACCTAATCTTAAAATACATAATGTTTTTCACATATCTATTTTGAAAAAAGTATATACATGATGCTACTCATGTGATTGACTGGAATTTGATTCAGGTAGAACCCAATGGATATTTTTCTGTGGAACCTGGTTGTATTCTCGATAGGACGGAAGTTTTTCTCTGGAATCGTACCATTGGACATGTAAAGGTGCAGTGGAAACACTTCAGTCTAGATGAAGCGACTTGAGAACTCGAGAGCGATATGCGGATGGCATATCCATATTTGTTCATAGAAGACTCATAATAACTTAATCAACATCAAGGACGATGTTGAGATTAAGAGGGGGTGTTTGTAACATACCCAAAACTGGAAAATAAATATTTAATATTTATCTCAGCAAAAAATTATGTTAAATTTTATTGTAAGGTTTATGACCAAGTGGTAAGGATGACTATAATTGAAGAATTATTTATTTATTTTATTAATAAATGGAGACACCTATTCAAGGGAGACTGTTAATTGAAATTTCACTGCCGCTAGGAGTAAGGAGTAGTTGTAAAAGGTTGATTGACAAATGGAAGCACTAGCATTCAATTTCTAGCTGTTGCAGGAGCATAATCCCTAGAAAAGTGGTCATGTTCCGTGAGAGGGGGGAACTAAGCTGGGTGGATGATTAATTCCAAACTGACCCTAAGACCTAGCCAATCTTATATAAACCATCAAATTGAGTAGGATGCTCACCATTCATTCTGATTTCTAAGAGAATGAATTTGTGATTGCTGCAAACTTAAAATTTAGGCACACAAATAATTTGATGAGGTGATAGATAAAGTGAATTGTTGATTTAATCATGCTGCTGAGTTGGGTTGTAGAAGTGTGCTGTGTAGCAGATATTTATGACCTAGTGGTGTGGTGAGAAAGATTGAGGGTCCTAAGCAAGTGATTTGGATGCTTCAGGAAAGGTTGGGTGGAACAATCTCCCTTGGGTGTTGGTCCCCTTTCTCTATAAAATCTCCAGGTTCTAACTCTAATCTTTTTAATGTCATTATTTATTTCTGTTTAGCTGAAATTCAAAGTTTTTGAGAAATTAGTAATGGAAATATGTTAATTAAATTGGAATTGAAAAATATTTATCCCCAGTATTTTTCCTCTCACCAAGCAATGGTGACATACTCTAGTAAAGGAGGACATAGAATTATGTTGAATAAGTAAAATTAGATTGAATGAATAGATGTGTATTATTCTGATTATAGAGTACGTGTGCAATATATAGTTATATGCAGTCCTTCCTCTAATTTAGAAAATCCGTAACTATTTTATAATTCTAAATTCAAATATTAAAAAATGTACTGTTCATAAAGAAAAATAAAAGAAATTGTAGGGTAACTGAAAGTGCAGAAAACTAAAACATCGATGTTAGATCCTACGAGTTTTTTGGATCCTAACACTGTTTTAGAAATATCAAGTCGAGATGATCGATGAACCTTAGCACTTATTTAACGCTTCCAGTTGGATTTGATATTGTTCTAATTAGTTTTTTTATTATAATAAGCTAGAGTTTAGGGCTTGTCCCTTTTCCATGAAAATAATATAATAGACAAGGGTCACATAAATTTTTGAATCATAAAGAAGTCTTTATGTTTATAAAAAACAACAAACAATATATATATATATATATATATGTATGTATGTATGTATGTATGTATGTATGTATGTACACACACACACACACATATATATATATATGTGTGTGTGTGTGTGTGTGTGTGTGTGTGTGTGCATGTATGTATGTATGTATGTATGTAGATAGATAGATAGATAGATAGATAGATAGATAGATATAACTTGGATCTTACGGTTATAAATAAATTACTGAAAACTCGAAGATTCGTGGGGTTTGAGTTATTTACATAGTCAAGTTTTTTAACTATCAATTAAGTAAAATAAACTACTCTGAAAATAAATCCATAATTAACATACTACCTAGTTTGACGCTTTTTTTTATTTAAACAATATCATAAATAAATTCGTGAAAGGTTTTTTACACAAAATACCCGTGAGATCTAAACTAAAACTATTTAGGGAGTTAACTTAGTTTCTTTCATTTAAAATCCAAGTTAAATCACAAATAAGTTTTTTATAAACAAATAACACCCTTGATCATGTCACGACCCTTTTTTATTACAACTTATAAAAGTCTTTTAAAAAGAAAAATGTGTACATACTAGGATCATGGCCATGGCTTCAAGCAAGGAATATTTTTTCTTAAAAGAAATTAAATACTAATACTATTTTATGACAAGTGAAATAAAAATAATAATATAGCAGAGTTGCTAAGACTCTTTGGGTAGTGACGCAACTCCCTATTTGGATTTATCTACAACTCTCAGAGTTACAATTTAAAAATAAGAATTATTAAAAGAAAAACCCACTATTATTTGAATGTATGCTAAAGAAACATCATCATCTTGTCCAAACATGATTTTCCTTAAACCCTAGAGTTTACACAGCTATTTAAAAACTATTATAAACAAGGTTCAAAATAAAACCCTCATGGGATAGTTTAGCTTCAAGTCTATATTACTTGTACATCATTCAATTTTTTTTTACAATAAAATAATTTTAAACCTATTATCATCCAAGAAGGTAACGAGACCTCTCTTAAAAAAAAGATAGAAGTAAAAAATGTTGTAAGACAGAGATCTTTCATCTAAACCCTTATGGGCTCGCCGTAGCAATTAAATTTTTCGAAACCCTGAAGCATACCAAGAAACCCTCTCTCCTGAAGAGGTGTGAAAGGAAATACAGAAGTCTTACAAGTTTCGGAGAAGACGTAGCAATCAGTTTTTCTCCCACCTGTAAACTTTACATAACTAGAAGTTAGCCATTACCTTTGAAGAAAGAATATGGTTTAAGAAATAGGTTTTGTTTTCTAAGAAATCTGAAGTACCGAGAAGAGTTACCTGTGGGACTTCCAAGAACAAAAAAAATAGGTCAGGAAAACGATGGTTTACAATAAAACCTCACATCGAATGCAATAGCTGGGTTAAATTCGGGTAACTATGTTACGGCTCCTCCATCCTTTGTGAATAATGAGGAAAGTCTCTGCATAACCGTAGTAACCAAGAGTCGAAGAGAAGATAGTAAGAACAAACAAGTCTTGCAACAAAACTACTTTGGATTTGGCATGAAAAAGAAAGTGCAATGAACCGTTATGGTCCACTGCCCATGCATTGCTGACAGCTGGAGAGCACTCATTTCCATAGTACGTAATCTTCATATCAAATCCTTGATCTATCATTACCAAAGATATCAAGTTAAGTTGATTTTTTTTTATCAACCCAAGATACGTAATAATATCCTCATCACCACCTTTGAATTTTTTATAAAGGTTGGTATAGTATTATACCTTGTTTATTGTTTCACGCCTACAACCAAAATGGGTGCGTCCTTAGTATCTTAAGATGAAACTTCAAACAAAAAAATTATAGTGTATAAATTTTTTAGTAGAACAGATTTAAAGACCATACCAACCTTAGCTTCATTCTTGTTTTAATCCTTAGGTTTGAGTTGAGCTTCAAGGGTGTGGTCAAAGTGTCCCAATATATGCACATAATAGACAAGGAGTTTCATGATTTAGTCATAGAATGACTTAGTAAGACTATGAACCTTCTTTTGCATAGCCCCTGGGTTGACTCAAGCTACAACAAAAATCATTTAAGACAACAGGGTAGAGCTAGTTAGTTCGTCACAAGGTAAATATTGCGGACAAAACCTCAATCAAGCTAGTTAAAAGGTTAACTTTAAACATGTTATCATATTTACATGATAAATAGAATCTCAAGTAGTAACAACACCCTAAATACAATCTAGTAAAGTCATGTTAGTTACTTATAGTAAAAATAAAGCAATTTTTTTTTTTACGATCGTTAGGGTTGTTACAATTTCTAGTATTGGAGGGAAAATCAAGGGCTATTTTGTTCCATATAATGTCTATAGTTATTCATGTTTCTCCCACATTAGGATGTGCTTATAGGGTGAAGGTCCTGGTTAATATGATTCCACTTTTCATTCTTAGTTTTCTCGACATTTTAATCTTCACATAGCATCTCCATTGCCAAAAGCATCGGTCTTAAATGGGCATGCCGCACATGCAATTTATTAGAGAATACAAACTCGCATTAGGATTCTTAGTCCAATAATTAAAGTTCTATGCTTTTTATCATGTGTTTTTATAATTTTTATCCACAATTACAATAGATGGTTATATTGTATATTTACCTTTTATCATGGATCCTTTTATAAGCATGTTGAATTCTAGGGCACTCTTGATTCTTAGGACTCATTGGGTGTTATTAGGGTTTTAATCTATCATGAGAGTATTGGTTTTGTGATTTCGTGTTATAAAGCTCAAAATATATGATTTATTTTATGCATTTAAGAATCACGTTCAAGAAGCTAAGGGTGGAATCCTGAAGATATAAAAATGAGGTCCAAGAGGATATACGATTAAGTGGTTGTGAAGACCCATAAAAGAGAAATAAAATTAATAGGATTTCTAATCCTTGAAATCATTGACATAGTTAGACTAACATTGTAAATTTAAAAATAAATTTGGACATAGTGTGCTATCTATAAGGGATTCTAATGTCAATAAAGAATGACATTAGACTATTGTAGAGTTTATCTTCCTTGAGGAATTGGAGAATCCATTTTTCCATTTAAATTTAAAATATATTAAATTATTCATAATTGTTTTCATAAACATTTGAAATTATAAACAAATGAGATTACTAGAATGTTAAAATTGAAGCCCTCAATTTGTTCGAGCTTAGTACAAGACCCTAGTAGTTAAGGTTGTAGCTTTGGGGTTAGGCTCTAGAACTTGGAACTCAAAGGATGAGATCCCTTAGGGTGCCCCCCCTCAAAATTATTACTTCAAAGACTCTGAACCACATGAAAAAAATAGAATGTTAAAATTGATTAATAAATTTAACATTATAGTTATTTTATTCCATTAATTTAATATACTTTATATATACCTTAACTTATTATTATTATTCTAAATTTAATCATAATTATTTATTAAAATAAACATCATCATTGTTATTTTTTTTAATAATTACCTTATTAAAATATAGTTAATTTATATGTATAAATGCATAAAGAAAGTCTTAACCTTATTTATTTATTATATAATCAATATTATTTTAAAAAAAATAGGATGTAAATAATATACTTTATTTAATGACTATCATAATTAATATCACTCAATATTTTTTTATAAAAATAAGATGTAAATACTATTATTATTGGTGATGTAATCGGAGAAGCCACAGTATCGAAATGATCAAGTCGACGTTTCGAATCCATATCAGGATCCATCATCAGGACATGTTCGAATGTGGAGAGAGTGAGGACTAAAGTTAAATACTGGAGCTCAGTGGGAAATCTATGGTTGGCCGCGGAGATTAGGGTTTGTTAGGTTAAAAAATAATAATAATTTTAATTTTATTTAATTTCAAGTGTGCGGTTTTTCGGAATGTTGATTTTAATTCTTTTTCAAAGTTTTTAATTTGATTTTTTAAAGACCACCAAAAACCTAAAAACCCTTAAAACCCTAAAGTTTTACATTAATTATTATAATTAATAATAATTTTAGAGGCCTTAATAATAGACTTAAAAAACTTAAAGTTTTTTAAATTTTTTATTATTATTAACAACTCATTTAAAAACTTAGTACCAAATTTAAAAAAAAAAACTTAAAAATTATAAATTTGTTATTATTAATGAATATTAATTTCTAGCTTAATTTTAGGACTTTAAAAGTTTAATAATAAATTTAAAAAACTCTAAAGTTCATAAATTTTATTATTATTAAAAACAATTATAGAAACCTCATGATAGATTTAAAAACTTAAAGTTATTAAATTTATTAATGAAATATAATTATAATTAAATTTTTATTTAAAGGTGTTCTTTTAGCTTAATCTTAGGATTTATTAGATTTTAAAAACTTTAATAATAGATTTTAAAACGCTAAAGTTCTTAATTAATTATCATTAATAACAAATTTAAAAACTTTGATAATAAAGTTTTAAATTCCTAAAGTTATTAACCAATTATAATTAAATTTCCATTTAAAGGTGTTTTTTAGCTTAATCTTAGAATTTATTAAAAAAATTTAAAAACTTTAATAATAGATATAAAACCTCAAAGTTTTTAATTTATTATCATTAATAACACATTTAAAAACTTTAATAATAAATTTTTTAATTCATAAAGTTATTAAACAAATTTTATTTTAATTTTATTTTAATTTAAATGCCTACTAATATGTCTAATCTTAGGGATAAACCTATATATTAATTGATTTCAATTTCACCTAAATTCCTAGGATTAAAATAAATATTTAAAGGTTAAGAGGTTGATTTAAAAATTATTTAACACCTTAAAGTTTCTAAACTGATTCTAGAAAAATCTTTCAAAATTCAATTTTAAAATATTTTTAGGGTATTATAAATTCATGTTTAAATTGCGGATAAGGAGGGAGGACAAAGGAATAAAGGAAAGGACAGAAGGGACGTGGTTAAGGGATAGAGTGGCCCTTCCGATTGAGAATAGGGGGAAGCCAACTAGTGCTCACCTCGAGGCCACTATCCCTGTTTAGGTTGTGTGGGAGTTTGGTAATCTCTAAGGCCTCTCTAAATTTTCTTTTAAAATAGTGGTCTTCTTTCGCGAGGATAATGGTGTCTTCTAGGTAGATGTGATGTTTGGTTTTGGCTACATGTTCCACCAGGGCTGAGGATCGGATACGTTCTTTTCTAATGTCCGCCCCATGCTCTTTTAGCCGCGTGTGGAAAGAACGTCCCGTCTCACCTATATAGCTGATCTTGCACGAGCAAGGGATCTTATAAACCCCTCTGAATTGTGTATGATCAACTGGATCTTTAACTGATCTCATTCTTTTCTTAATGGTCTCTAGGGGTTTAAACGAAGTCATGATGTTGTTCTTGTTGAGAATTCTAGCGATCTTATCAGTCACCCCTTGTATGTACGGTAAGTATGTTCATGGGTTGGTGGTGGTCTTGTTGTCAGAGGTTTTCACACCCGTAAGGTTCTTTTTGTGGGTTTTGCCGAGGGTCTTCGTGATGACCTTGGGTTTGTAACCTATGTTTGTAAATACTTCTTTGAGGTGGTCTTTCTCTTTTTCAATATGTTTAGAGTTTGCGATCCTTGAGGCTCTCACTGCTAGGGTGTTGAGAACACCTATCTTCTGGGAAGGATGGTGGTGGGAGTCTGTGTGGAGGTAGCTATCTGTGTGCGTCTTTTTACGGAACACCTCGTGTCCTAGAGTGCCATCTTCTTTTCTCCTAAGTAGGACATCTAGAAATGGGATGCTCCTGTTTTCCTCAAGTTCCATTGTGAACTTGATGTTGGGGGAGATACTATTCAGGTGTGTTAGAAACTTCTTGAGTTCATCTTCACCATGTGGCCAAACCACATTCGTGTCATCCACGTACCTTTTCCATCTTGATGTTTTTAGCGGATAGGCGTCCAGGGCTTCTCTCTCAAATTTTTCCATAAAGAGGTTTGCAACAATGGGTGAGAGGGGGGATCCCATAGCTACACCCGTGGTTTGCTCATAAAATTCACCTTGGAAGCTGAAGAAGGTTGATCTTAGGCAGAATTCTGCAAGCTTGGCTGTGTGGGGGTCGGTGGCATCCTTGATAACTTGGATTGCTTCCTCTAAAGGTATCTTGGTGAAGAGTGAGACTACGTCAAAGCTTAAAATCATGTCCTTAGGATCTAATTTCTCATATTTGATTAGTTCGACAAAATGGCTTGAGTCCTTAATGAAGGAATCAGTATTGCCGACCAGGGGACCTAAAACCTTGGCTAAGTGTTTGGCAAGCTCATAGGTGGGGGATCCTATGGTGTTGACGATAGGACGGAGCGGGACTCCTTATTTGTGGATTTTGGGTAGGCCATAAATCCTGGGAGTGATGTCTCTGGTGGGGATAAGGCATTTTTTCAAATGATCATCCAAGTTGGAGTTCAGAATCACTTTCTTGACTTCTTTAATTACTCTGGAGATGGGATTGCTACTCAGTTTCCTATAGCTTCCACTATTGGTGAGGTGGTCAAGCATTTTAATATTGTAGTCTGCCCTATCCAGAATCACAGTGGCTCCACCTTTGTCCGCTTTAAGAATAACTATGTTTTCATTAGCCTTCAAATTTCTTAAGGTGCGTTCTTCTTCTTTTGTAATGTTGCGTTTGGGTGGCTTGGCTTTTCTCAATATTAATGCACACTCCTGTCTTATTGTTTCTTGATGAACAGTGTTCATATTTTGGATGCTATCTTCAATGTTACAGATAATAGATTCGACGGGAATGGTTCTAGGGGCTACGGCAAAATTGAGACCTTTTTTCAAAATAGTGGATTCGGCACTATCTAGTGTGTGGCTGGAGAGATTTACCAATTTCTTCCCATCATCGGCTTTCTTGCCGCAGTTTGTATTCTGTGCAGGTGTATTCTTCCACACGCTAGGGTTAAAACTCGTTCCCGGATCATTACTATAATTTGTCCTAGGCGCTGATGTATTGTTCTGCGAAGTTGTATTTCTTGCGAAGTTGTATTTCTTCCTACGCTGGGGTTTAACCTTGATCTCAGATTATTGCCTAAGTTTCCCCTATGCGCTAAGGTATCATTTGCCTTACTCATTAATGTAATGTCATGGTTCAGATGTGAATCAATGCTATCATTTGTAAAACAATTCTCTGCTGTTGAAACATTAAAAACTGACCTGTTGTTGTTTGCCACTGTTCCATCGAAAGCTAGTATGTTATCATTGGCCTGTTTTGTGTCACGCGCTGGTGTATTGTCCTGCGCCCCCCTCGCTGGTGTAAGTCTCAAGTGTTCCTTCTGCGCTGACGTTGGAGAAGTGCTGGTGCCACGCTGGTGTACATTGCTGCTGGCTTGATCTATCTTACGTGCTAGTGGCTTGATCTATTATTATTTAGAAACAAAGTCTCAACCTTATTTACTGACTATAAAATCAATATCAATCAATATTCTTTTTACAAAAAATAAGATGAAATAATATACTTTATTTAATCAATATCACTCAATATTTTTTATAAAAATAAGATGTAAATAATATTATTATTTAGTTATATTGTAACCTTGATTGATTATGTATATATCATTTACTCATTGGGTGGTGTTTTTTATATGGTCAAGCCTTGTTCTATTGCTTGGGTCATCATATGATTACTATGAAAATGTCATAAAAGTAAATATAATTGCTGAAGTTCAATGAGCAATTGCAGGTATCTACTCATTGGGATAAGATGAGCCTCGAAGAAAATATCTCGTTTTGGCTAAGGGATACCTCTTTCTCGATGGATTTTATTTTGGCCATCCTATGGGTTGTGTGGAGAGCTCAAAAATTTGTCCTTTTTAAACAAGTGTGGATATGTAGGTATCCTGTATGAAGGATTTACCGTGGTTGCACTCTTACAAATCCTTTCATATCAAGGAAATGAAATGATTTGTTTTATTTCCGTACCTATTCTAGATAACCTAATCATTGTTGGATTTTTTGATGGTGCAAAGCAGGGAGGTCTTTACGGGGTTGGGATGGTGATAAATATCCTACGTGATTTCCCTTATATGTTAAGGATGTGGATTGGAAGGGGCATGAATACGAAGGATGAGCTCTTAGTTCTTTGGGGATTGCTCATATTTGCGCATGATAAAGATTTCCACGATCTCTCGATCTTGGGGGATTCGATGGTGATTGTGGATTGGGAAAATGAGATACATCAATTACAAAATATTGAGTTATATCACTAGAAACATGAGATCAAGAAACTTATTAGTCACTTTCAGTAGATTTCTTTCAACCACATTCATCGAGAGCTAAACTTGGCAGTTGATTGTCTTTCCAAGAAGTCAATTGGGTTTGGAAATGGGGTCATGGTTTGGGAGCTCTTTTATGGAAATTCTATTGTAGAAGCTACTCAATTATGTTATATGTAGGCATCATTGTGGCTTTTTGTACCTGGTAAGGGTTGTTTGTGTTTCCCTTTCAGCTGGATGATTGCGAGGGACTTGAGTACTATTTGTATTTTTTATGGGGACCTTATGTCTGTCTTGGTTATGGTTACTATGGTTTTGTTTTGAATAAGAAAACTATATGGTCTAGTTGGACTATTGGTATTGTAAATATGACACAACTTTCTAATATATAATGTTGTCTTTTTAATGTGAAAAACAAGTATTGTATAAAACATTACAAAATCAAAAGATTTGACTATGTATAATAGTAGAACATATTATTAAAATTTAGTAAAAATAAATTTAAAACATAATATTTAATTAAAAATTTAAATTTTATGAAAAAATGATATCAATTGGTAGATATACAAAAATAATGGAGATTATAGGTATTTCTTATTATCTCATTAAAAAATTAGAAAACAATATTTATTAATAGGAAAAGTGTAATAAAAAATTAGATATATAAAAAAGCAAGCTAAAAAAACTAAAAAACACTTTAAAGATGTCTACCAAGTATGAATGAATTTAAAAATTTAATTACAACCATGGGCATTGCAAGAATATGCCAGCTATGACAGTTGTAAATGTATTTCAAAAACTAGTAAATTTGTATGTATATCCAAAATCCAATGACATATGATTATCATTTTTAGGTGGCTAAAACAAATTCCCGCTACATTTGTGAGGTTGCGCTTCTTACCTCTGGGAGAAGAAAACTGGTGGAAGAAAACTAGAGATGAGCTGCATTTATTTCCTGGGAGAAGAAAACCTCAGAGGAGCTTCCTTTCTTGCCTCGGAGAAGAAAACTGGAGAGGAGCTACGTTTCTTGCTTGGAGCTGTTGACTTTCTTGGTTGTAGAGGAGCTGATTTTCTTTCTTGGAGCTGTTGCATTTCTTGGCTGGAGTGGAGCTGTGTTTCTTCCCTGGAGAAGAAAACTAAAGACCAACGACATTTGTGAGGTTCGTTGGTGGAAAAAAACTGGAGAGGAGCTAAATTTCTTTCCTCAGAGCAGAAAATGAAATATCAACAACATTTGTGAGGTTCATTGGGGAAATAAAACTGGAGAGGAGTGGCCATAAATGTTTGGGAGACGAAAACAAGAAAACTAGAGAGTGGAGATAAACATATTTTAGGGTTTGATGGATTTTTTTGAGTTATTTTGAGAATGTCAATGCCTTTTATTTTCTATTTTGTTTGTGGTTTCCTTTTTTTCTTTAATTATTTCATTTTCATTTGTTTTTATTTTGTGGGTGTAGTTCGTTTGTTTCGGTCTGCTTTGTTTTTTTGGATTTTGTTAATTGTTTGGTCCTTTGGAGTGGAGAGAGTGGAGAGGGTCTAGGATTATATTGCAAAGATGGAGACAGAGATGGAAGATTATTTTGCAGATAATAGAAAAAGGAGATGGAGATGAAGGATTATATTGCAGAGATAGAGATGGAGACGAAGACGGAATATTATGTTGCAGATAATAGAAAGAGGAGATGGAGATGAAGGATTATGTTGCAGAAAACTCAAAAAGAGGAGGTGAATAGTTTGATAGATGAACAATAGTATATTAATTTAAATTAGATGACAATGTAATCCATTATAGTGGTCATATATGTATTGCTGGAGCATTTCATCTTGCTATCTTTAATAACATCTTAATATGTTCTATTTTGTCTAGGAGCATAGAAAACACAGATGCATAGGGTTTAATCAGCATTGAAAATGCAGATGCTGACGCTTTTGGCGATGCATAGGGTTTAATCAGCACTGAAAATGAATATGCAGATGGTTTTGGTGATTGCAGGTGAGCTTTCTTGTTTTGATTTGTGCTATTTATTGTAGGCAAGGAAGTAGTTTTACTTATTCATTCTTGTTTTTCATATTTGTTTGGTTGGTTTTACTTATTCATTCTTGTTTTTCATATTTATTTGGTTGGTTTTAGAACACACGGAGATAAATCCAGGAGCATAGATGTTGAACTACAGAAAACACAGATGCCTAGGGTTTTGGAAATTGTAGGTGAGATTTCTTGTTTGGATTTGTCCTATTTGTCGATGAGGTAGTTTTACTCATTACTATTTTTCATATTTATTTGGTTGGTTTTAGGATAAGCCCAGATAAGCCTCTAATAGGATCTATGATGAGGTCTTTATTTTTACTCATATTTCAAATTCCAATTTTCATATTTCATATTTCAATTTTAGGTTAGGGTTTTGAAAAAATTAAATAGTTTATATTATTGATATGTTTCGTTATTCATTGGTTTTTATATTTTTACATGGTTTGTCACTACAAATAGGTAATAATATGTTTTGTTATTCATTGTGTTTTATTTTTTTACATGGTTTGTCATTGCAAATAGGGAAGTGGTAGCATAAAACCATATTATCTTCTAGATAATCTAGAAGATAATAACTTCATAGGTGTGTTTACAGATCTGTATTATTTATATTTTCTATCATTCCACATAAATGGATCAATTCCATATAGGATGAAAAGAATAAAACTTATTATTAATATATACTGAAACGGAAACATATTGCAGATGAGGACTTCCTAAATTTGATCTGAATGATCCTCACTAATATTATATTGGGAACAAGTGAAAAATACACACAAATTATTACATAGGTATAGTCCTGTTTTTCTAAACTTTCTGGGCCATCTCTAGCTTGAGGTAATCATCCCCTTCAATGTCTTGAAAGAGAGACTTGAAAGTACCACAATAGAAGAAGAAAACCACCAACAGTCTCTTGGAGCTGTTAATTACTCCACTACTGAGATTTTTGGCATAGATATAATATTATTAAAATATAAAAATTCATTTTGATTAAGCCAACAAAGCACATTTAATAAATCTGCAAATTTTGTAAAACAAAGAATTTCGTTTTGTATAAGCCAAGGGTCAGTTAGTAATGAATGAACGACTTAGTTGAAATACTATCTATACCCATCTTGTAATTTCTATTAACATACAATGATAGAAGGAGAAATACAAAGAGTTAAAACTCATATTTTACTTGAAAATACAAACAAAAAAAGTAGTTTTTTTCATTCTTGCTCCAAAATTAATAACTATTATTTTATTATTTTAACTATTATTTTATCATTTTCCTTAGGAGGCCCATTTTAGACCTCAAATTTCCTCTAATACCCAGTGCCATGGAAACTCTTTTTAGAAAATTCCTAGTTTGTACAATAAGCTCTATTGATAGACACTTTCTTTCTCCAGCATAAGGCATTGGACTAAATGATGCCATTTCACAATGTTTCTCACAGATAGGATGGTTGAACCCATTCCTAGATTCTATGGTGTAATATCTCATGTATTGCGTGATGCACTCTTGCAACTTTTCATGATATATCTTATGGTAATTATGTAATATAAAGCCTAATAAAATAATCCCATTATTAAAGGTAGTTGAATAGAATAAAAACTAAATGCATAATAATGATTCATTGCTCCTAATTAACAGATACAGAAGAAAGGGAAATTCTTACCAGCAAGTGAGTAAAACTCAGGTTATAGGACATGGAAAAGTGTAGGTTGCCCAGACCAAAAGTACAGGTTGCGATTTACTAATTAAATTATTTTATGTGGCATCCCGATCTATTGGTTTTCTCTTGCTAAAGTCCCTATGACTATTATTAAATATCTTCGACAAAAAATGTTTAATTTCTTATGGGGTAGCAGGGTTGATGGTCATAAGACCCATCTGGATAAGTGGGAGACGATTTCAAAGCCCTTTTTTTTGGGAGATGGAATATTAAACACTTAGAATGGTTCAATATCTCTCTTCAACTTAAGTGTTTATGGTTATATTGTTTTGGGAAGGGACTTTGGAACCAGGTACTGGTGTCTAAATACTTACACAATAAGAATGTTATTGATTGGATTAGAGAAAAGGATAAATCAATACACATAACCTCATATTTCTGGAACAACTTCATCAGGATTATCACCTGGATCAATTCAAATTTATGCTATAAGGTTGGAAACAGTAGGAGGATTATGCTTGGGGTGGATCTGATTATCGGATTTTACTAGCTATGATTTATCCACGTGACTCAAAAATTATCTAAATGATTATGAGATTCACACTCTCAGTCAAGCGAGAAATTATGGGGGCCATAAATTATCACAGTCATAATGGTTGAATGCAGATGATTTGGACTTGGGTGGATCTTGGAAGGATGAATGCACACTCAGTACACAAGCTTTCTCCTTAGGGTGAGCATCAAATTAAGAGATGTTGATGATGATCTTGTTTTATATTTTAATGG
The DNA here is from genome assembly GCA_001517045.1 of Pseudotsuga menziesii. Lineage (NCBI taxonomy): Eukaryota > Viridiplantae > Streptophyta > Pinopsida > Pinales > Pinaceae > Pseudotsuga > Pseudotsuga menziesii. The sequence goes on from LPNX011003486.1 coordinate 21,090, forward strand.
GGCTATAGAACATGTCTCTGCCAAAATTTCTTATGATTATATAATTGTTTCACAGCTGGTACCATTAAAAGGTTGGTGGCTACAATATATTCGGTTGTGGAAGATCCCGGTTAAAATGCAATGCTTCAGTTGGATTTGTGCAGAAAACATGATAAACATAGGATAATTTGCACAAACGAGGGTGGGAGGGGCCCAACTGATGCTCTCTCTAGGGTGACAGGGAGGAATCAATGGACCATTATTTTGTTGGATGCAACTTTTTCTCTACATTTAGGCATTTCGTGGTGGTGTATTGGGTGTGTCTTTCTTATGGGAAGCTAGGAATTTAATTTTTAACATAGCTCAGTGGTTCATGGTACGAAATAATTTTCTATATCTTCCTATATTTTATATTTGGCATATAGGGTTGTCCAAAAATGAGAGGGTCTTTGAGGGAAGAGAAATTGATGCTGGGAGGGTTTTCTCTTGAAATATTGGGTTATTTATTGACTATCCAGTGGTGATATGTTGTAAGCCTTGTAGGAACATTGTGGAAGCCTCTCCCTTAACCTACAATTCAGGTTTATTTTATGGAGCAGTGGATTAGTATTTGGGAAGTGGAGAATTCAGGTTTCTTTTATGGAGCAGTGGATCAGTATTTGGGAGGTGGGGGATACATTTTATACATCAGTGAACAACATTAATATAAAATGAAGCTCAAACGTGGTAGTGTAAAATACCTTTTATACCTTAATGCTTTAAGTCATGTGTTTTCGAATTAGGTGTCTGCAAAAACATGTTTAGTAACCTTTTCCATCAATAAGCCTTATATTGTATTCATAACATCATCATCATGTAATAGAGAAAAAAAATAAACAAACAAAAAAACAAATAAATAAATAAATTTGCACAACATAATAATACCAATGAGATAACCATATTCACGTGGTTCACCTCGTCCACGAGGCTATGTCCACCAATCAATTTGCTAGTTCCTTTATTACATTAAACCAATTACGCAGCACTTCCAGTACAATATTCTTTCCTTTTCTCAAAGAATATTCTTTCCCTTCCAAGGAAGAGTAGAGAGGCCTCATGCTCTCTCTCAATATGCAAATCAGTGACAAAGAAAATAAACTACATCCAAGGCTTACAAAAATAAGGAAACAGTATTCAATGCACTTCCTTAGTATGCGTTTTTAGCCAACTCAGAAACAATAAAACTTCTTAGTAGGTGAGTATGTGCTTATTTAAAGACTAATAGGGGGTAGATCTCAGGCTTGGTAGGCCATCCGTTGCCAGAACGTTGGGCTTACTCACATCCAGCAGCTTCGTTTATCTTAGTATGGGCAAGGTTTAATCATTATATTTCTTAAAAAGAGTGACTGTATCTTGCTGAGGGATCGAGCCAAGAATCCAACCGAGGCTTCACGTTCAAGGTAGTACAAGGGAAAGCTCGATGACACTATTTCGTGAGGAATTTATCATAACAACAAAATAACAAAACCAAATTTCAAGAAATTCAGTCGATCTGCTACATATGTGAATCAACGAAAATGAAAAAGGGGTAAACAAAATATAGAATACAACATCCTAAATTACAGATTACAACACCCTTTAGTAGTAAGTTGGATGGCCGGTGAGCAATGATTGTGAGAAGCTTGTTAAGAAGCTTAACCAATTCATCCATTATGGATATTGTTATTCTTTGTAGTTGTAACTGACATACCTTATAACTGATGTACACGAGTATCCAGTAGGGGGATTTCTTTTTGCTAATGACCAAAACACTGTATTTAGGATACTGAGTGCATTATGTGCTATGCAATTTAACTATAATCTAAATGAAATATGATATTATTATAATTGTTGTATGTTTGTCCATTGATTCTTTAAAAATGATTCTCTGTAGATTTCCACATCTATTTGGTGTGGAGCAATGAAGATGACATGCAAATAGCTGCAAGATAGCATCCACGAAAATAAATTTTGTAGAGAAAATCGCATTGGCCCCATTATCCAGTATTGTGGGATTTAGAAGATTTGCAAACTTATGTTGTAGAATATGGGAGAACTAAAAGCTATATTCCTTAAAGCAGTATGCCTATAACATAGCATTGTGGAATTAAATGCTCACAAGCAGATATTGTGGAGATGCCAAAAACCAAAAAGTGGTATTGCAAAACACAATAGTTGGAAATGCATAATACAACAAAATTGATAGGAAAACCTAATTTCCTAAAGTACACCCGTTCCTCCCCATAAAAAAAAGGGTTCCTTCTTTTCGTGAGCCTTCATTTTCATCTCCCCTCGCAGGTTTCCCCCCAAATCGTGAGGTACTTTTCCTCCCTAATAGACCGCGCAGAGAACTCTCCCTATAGCTCAACACTTGATGCTCAATATCGGACACCCCTAGACTCATTTCGTGTCTTCTTAAATAGCCAGAATCAAACGGTCTTCATTCCTTGAGGTGAGCGAGGATTTCCCCAAATTGAGGCGTAAATTCAGCCACTAACTGTGCCACATAGGTTCCTTTAGTTTTGCTGGTAATTAATTAATTAGGGGCATGCATTCAGCTCAACTAGTCATTTCCCCAGTCCCCAAGATACTTCTTTTAACTAAAATTAAAGGCGAATAAACTTAGGTATAGTGTACACTCAAGAAGATGCCTGACAAATGTCCTTAACATTGGGAAGTATTTATAGAAGGATTTGTTTATTAAGTAATTCACCTTAAAGCTTGGGGATTACTATGATTTATAAAGGGTCCTTAAAAAATATAATCAAACTATATATTTTACTCGCCCTCCCTACCAACGTAGGTTTTCCTTCATCATAAGTTAATATATGTCTATACATGTCTTAACTCCATCTATTTTCCAATATATGTGAATCCCACTAGGAATCTCTATATACTACTCTAGGTAGACATCATGTCATTTTAATTATTAAGATTATATCTCCTAAGTTCAAGGGAGCTACTTCCTATAGTCCCCTTTGTAATTAATTCTTCAAGTTTATTTCTCAAAGGATTTTAACCCCTTGACGTTTTTGTACTGATAAAAAATAAGTTGCAACCTTCTCTATTCAGACTTGTTTGTACTAGGATTGAGTATTCTGCTAGGGTGTCTTGATTTGGGATAAGTTGTATCCATGGTGGGTTTAGTTAGCCCTTTGTTAATTTGTGTCATTGCATTACGTCTCCTAAGTATTTTCACTTAGGTGGTTAACTTTTTATAAGCCGCAAGGTGTAGTCTTGGTGGGGCCTTGGCCTTGAGCTCCTCACCCAAACGAGTACAATAACATGTGATATTACAAAATATTCCAGGGCATATGAGAGGAATATAACATCCTCCCCCCCCTAAAAAGAAATAGCACCGTCCTCGGTGTTCTTGTTTCTTCGACAAAACTTTTACTCTTCTCTCGAGTCATCTCTTCTTGCTTCGCCTTGCTCGGATCTCTTTCAATTTTTCTGATCCTTGCAGGTTCGTAGGATCTGCAGTTTTCCTATAACATAAAATTGGGTCTACCCAAATTTTACATAGGTAAAATTCAATTCATCATGAAACATAAATAGCAGGTCTTTTACAACATCATAACTACAATTTAGTCTTTTCAGTAATTCATGTTCAAAATTATAATTCAACTTAAAATATAAACCATAGATCCTTTTTGCATTGTGACATAAATATGCACATCTACTAATATCAATATTGAAAACAATGTATAACTCAGAAATCCAACACTATACAATTTCCATAATCCATAGTGGTTCCAATATACAAGTCAGTTCTATTTGCCAATAAATAGACATATTACCTCATAGGTACCATTTTACCTGTAATGCACATACCTTATCCCAACATTATTCTTTTCTTTGGATGTCCTTCATCCTAGCACTCCAAGTGCTAATAGTACTTCAAGTACCAATTCAAGCCACCCAACAAGGATGATACCCTTCCTAAGGCGTATGCTTCACCATTAATCTTTTCTCTGGATGTCCTCCATCCTAGCACTCCAAGTGCTAATAGTACTTTAAGTACCAATTCAAGCCACCCAACACAAGGATGATACCCTTCATAAGGCGTATCTCCTTTTTGTGCTATTTAGGGTGCTTCACCAAGCTGAGGCACCTCCGTTCTCACACACCCCCACAACGCCTAGAGGTTATTCTCTTCACAGAGTCCCCCCACTCATGTGGTAGTCCTCTCAATGTGTGCGGAATGAGTCTTTAACCAAAATGTATTACATATAGGCATCCCCAGAATGCATAGTGGTCCCTCGTTGGCCTGGGGGAAAACAAGGTAGCTTTCATCCACTACCTCCATCACCACTTCCTTGTGGTGATAACCTTTTTCACATGAGATATTTCTCATATCTTCTTAGCTCATTACAGTCTTGGAACTTTAGCACTCCTTAGGGCCACAATTTCCCATGCCTGCAATCACTCCATAGGTGGTCAGTTTATCATTTTATTAATTCAAAGAACATCAAACCTTTAGCATAAGTCATGCCTTACTTCATTTCTCATTCATCAGATAAGAGCCTTTTAACACCAGAATTGACAAGAAGGAATTTACAAGAAGCCACAAAACCTTTTCAATTTCTTATACCAACACCATTCGCAAAAAAAAAACATAAAACTTGAGAATTTTGATAATGCAACCACTCATTAACTTCAATTTATTACAACAGAATAAAAAAATTCACTCACTGTTGCAATTTTATATAAACTACATTTGAACTTTTATCTACTAGATACTATAAGTCTTCAAACAAGTTATAGAATTCTTGTGGGCCTTGATAAATGTGTAAAAGACTAAATAAATGCCATCCTGATTAGAGCTACCTCTGTGCAAACTAACTTCTTACTTTTAACTCTACTTTAACTAATGATGAAAACATTAATAAACCAACCCAAGGGAAGAGCCAGGTCACTGAAAACAAGGTGCTATCATAGATCCACCATTTGTTTTATGTCAAGCAGGTCAGTCATAGAGTGTTAGCAATATCCCAAAAACTAACAATGAATGTAAATTTAGTAAGAAGTAAATTGGCTGCAATGACCAAAGTTTAGAAATCTAAATCAAGAAAGAGTCCCACAAAGACCAACATCCAAAACCTATTAGCAATTCTAAACAAAAGTAAATTGCCTGCAATAAGCCCACCATAATAAATATCAGAAAATCCCAATCAAAGACTAACAGTTCCAGCTTCTGGAAAAAAAAATTGCCTCCCATAGCCTACAATAGTTAAATAGATAAGGGAAAAACTAAGGCCAATGTAGACCTCCCACCTCATAGGGAGACCATAGGCGTGCCCTCTACAATAAATATATCCCATCGAGGGAACAGATCCAGAACTAGGCACATTCTAAAAACTTGGGAGAATAAAAAACCAAGTAGTGAAATGATACTGATTAGTGCAAAATAATGCACACTTTAAACTCTGCTACTATTATGGAACAAAAATATAAAAAAATTCTAGAAACAACAGGGCATACCAAACAAATATAAAATTACGTCGTTCAGCCATCAAATTTGTCAAGATGCAACACACTTATCACATCCGAAGGAAAACAACAACATTTAGTGTAAAGGAATCAATTCAATCCTGAAACCCTAGCCATATTCTACAAGCCAGAAGTAAGGATCTAAAAACATTTCTGGGAGCAAAACTAAATAAATCTATTTGTAAACAACAACGTTCAACTGCAAGGGTGCATGTTGTAACCATCTAATCAAACCAAGTGGATATAGTAAAAGTAAACATAAATAGTAGCCATATTTGTTTGATGTCATGCAAACACCTCTCCAGTCTGACCACCACCATTGAACTCATTAAGCTACCAGAAAACAGTAAAAAAATGAATGAAAAATAACATTGAAAATACCTATTAAGCTGCTTTGCTAGATGTATCCGTATTGAAATAATTTCCATAAAGATGGCGTTTTCAGTTCTGCCATTAAAAAATGCCTATAAAAATGAAAAGAGAATGTCCCACAGCATATGGATAAGTTGCATTTCAAAATAGGAAGGAGAATGATACTTCACATTAAGGTATACAACTCAATGAAACTGGCGCCAAAAAGGTATACAACTCAATGAAACTGGCGCCAAAAAGGTATACAACTCAATGAAACTGGCGCCAAAAAGGTATACAACTCAATAAAACTGGCGCAAAAAAATTTCTAACCACAAACCCTCTCTATTACTCTTCAATTTCAAGCAAATCTCAAGCCATGTCATAATGGTTGGCACGCGCTCTGCTGTAACCAACTACCTGTAATTAAGGAAGCGATACTGAAGTCCTAAGGCTAAACTATTCAAATCAACAAAATCAATTAGCACAAAAGAGACAACATTAATCAAATAATCCTCCTTGAAATATCGATCAACAGTATGCACATGCTCACAAGCTTGAACATAATGCCCTATCAAAACCACTCCATAATACCTAGTACTAAATTGACTAATAGCTTCTGCAAACCAAATGTCTTACTAAGACCAAGCGTATGGGTTAGTCGTTAAACCAAATCTAATTCAACAAAATCCAATGTTATTCCATCTCATGAAAATTGATTTGCAAAAAGTGGAACCAGATGACTTCAAGATAATTTCAACTGACTATTCTTTCTCTAAAAGACTCTTTCAGATGAACCCAATCTAATAGACCAATTAAAACAACTATCTTAGTTAAACTATTCCTTCTAAAATATTCATAATTAAAATTATTCAACCACAGAGATGCGCATCACCAATGAACTAACTGCTGATAAATAATCAAAACCAACAAGAAACAAAAACTTAAGATAAAGTGGATATCACCAGTTGTAAGAAGATTCATCTGAAAAGTTGTCTCCATGAACCTCTCCATGAAGTTGGTGTCTAGAATTATTATTAGTCATTTACTACAAGGGCATCTCCACAAAAACCCCAACAGCAGTCCCAAGTTCATTCAAAATTAGAATTGAATTTTCACCACTAAGTTAAATAACATATCTATCGAAGCGACTAATCAACAAGAAAGTCCCACCGCATATGAATCAGTTCAATTTCAAAACAAGAAGAAGAATTTTACTACACATTAAGGAATACAAAACTCAATGAAACTAGCTCAAGAAATTTCTAACCACAAAACCTCTATTACTCGCTTCAATTTCAAGTAACTTTCAAGCCATGCCATAATGGTTGGCGCGCTCAGCTGTTCAAACTACCTGCAACTACCAGCAATTGAGGGAGCCATTAGAGGAATTTTTGGGTCTAAAATGGGCCTCCTAAGGAAAATAATAAAATAATAGTTAAAATAATAAAATAATAGTTAAAATAATAAAATAATATTGATTAATTTTGGAGGAAGAAAGAAAAAACTACTTTTTGTGTTCGTATTTTCGACATATCTCCCTGTGCTTTTACTCAAATTTCGATTGGGAGAGCTCGTTGGATGCGAAATTTGATTCCGCATCCAATGAGTACCCACACTGCATACTTTTGACAGACCCCGCTACCCCAAAAACAAGAAATACTTGAAAAAACATGATGATGACATCATCATCACGTTTTTTCAGGTATTTCTTGTTTTTGGGGTAGCAAGGTCCGTCAAAAGTATGCAGTGTGGGTACTCGTTGGATGTGGAATCAAATTCCGCATCCAACGAGCTCTCCCGCGAAATTTGAGTAAAAACACAATGAGATATGTCGAAAATACGAACAAAAAAAGTAGTTTTTTTTAATGACAAATATGTGAATTCAACCATTATGGTTGACTTATTTTATTGAAATTCTATTGGTTCTTGAATTCCAACTCACAAAAACTTATTTTGGCACGTTTTCTTATAAGGCCCATTTTAGACCCCAAATTTCCTCTAATGGATACTAAATCCCTAAACCACTCAAATCAACAAAATCAATTTGCACAAAAGAGGCTACATTATTCAAATAATACTCCTTGCAAGACAGTATGTAGATACTCACAATCTTGAACGAGATGACTTATCAAAACCACACAATAATACCCAGTATTAAATAAACCAAAGATTGTAAGATATTTGCAGTTGTCTTACTGTAACATCCCCTAAGAACATGACCAGAAAATGTGGAGTGTAAGTAAAAAGGAACTGTAAGTGAAAATCCTAACCTCATCCAAATTTATAGATAAAATTT
>LPNX011003515.1:0-21847 GCA_001517045.1 Pseudotsuga menziesii
AATTTTATGCTCTCTGTTTTGGGAAATAGACTTTGTATGGCTTGTTGTCTATGTGCCGTCCCGGCTTTATATCTCCCTTCGGAAATGTAATGAATGGCTGTGCATAGCCTGTTAATACAACCCCCTTTTTCTGTTTTTGTTAAAAAAAAAAAAAAAAAATTGAAGCCACATGAGTAAGAGAATGTGGGGTTGAGGAATAGGCCTACAACATGAATGGGGTGATGAAGTGTTTTGTTCCATCGGTGATGACTGGCCTCTTTGGTCCTATCCATGGCCTCATACAAGTAGCCCATTGTGGGCTTGTCTCCATCAACCAAGGGTAGAACCCTTAACAAAGGTTCACATACAGTACACACCTCCTTCACCCCATCCCAGAAGCTGTCATGGTATGACACTAGCCTGAATATGTCATGTCCCTCCAGTTTCGTGCTAATTGATAAAGCGCGCCACTCAGATGAAAGAAACATAGTTTGCAAGTCCCACATAGAAGTAAGGAGAGACTGAAGAGAGATGAAACAAGTGGCAAAGTGAGTGATGGCAGAACAGACCAACTCCCTATCATGAGTGAACTTCCTCATCAAGCTAAGCACAAAAGCATGATTGTATATAAATTTGGTGATGCTTCTTGCTGAATGAATGACATCCTTGATAAACTAGATCTTCCCCATATCCTCTAAGATCAAGTCAATACAATGTGTTGCACAAGGTGTCCAAAACAAAGTAGGATGCCTGTCCATAAGCATCCTACCAATTGCCACATAATTTGCAGCATTGTCCGTTACAACTTGGACAACATGATGTGAACCTATCTCTTGGATGAACTCATCCAATAACTAACATAGTAATGTTGCATCTTTGACCTATACAAATGCATCCACAGATTTTATAAACATTATGCCTCGAGGACAATGAACCAAGAAGTTGAGAAGGGTCCTACCCTTCTTATCACTCCAACCATCTGACATCACGATGCATCCTGTGGCCTACCATGAACGTCGAAGCTCCTCCAACCTAGAAGTGCAATCGACCATTTCATCATCAAGGATGGGCCCTCTCAACTCCTCATAAGTGGGGGGCTTATACCCCGACCCAACAATAGAAACAACTTCGAACATAGGCACGTAGAATGGGTTCCTCGCAAAGTGGAATGGAATATCACTCCACAAAAGTCATCGACCCACAAGTTTATCTACTTCCTTTTTCTCTTTTATCTTGTACAATGACTTTATACGTGGTTGTCCACCAGGACCAGATCTCGACAAAAAGTGAGAAATAGAATGTGTCGTTGAAGGCATGGCGAAAGATGAGGATAAGGTCTCACTCCCCACTCCCCCCAAAGTGTGTTCGGTTGTCCTGGATCCTAATGCTGCTCTCATGCCAAGTTCCTACCTCAAAGCTTCCCTTTCATCTTTCCTCTTGCCAATATCTTCAATTGCAAGTTTGGCCCTATGAACTATTTCAGGAGTAGAGTTTTTACAAAAATCCACCTCATGCCTTGCAAGTTATGCGAGGTGGTATTTGAGCCTACTTATCCCCCTTGTCGTCTCCTTTCCACACATATTACATCGAAGTTTTTGCCGATTATGTGGATCAACCGGCTCTGCATACTCCCAGAATGGATCCAAAGTCTTCGGCATGCTTGTAGCTTTGCAATATGGAAACTAGCTTGAAATTTCAAAACCTGTAACATAAAAAAAAATTAGCGAATTTCATTGCAAATAATTGCAAATCGAACATACCGAAAATTATTTTACAATTCTACATTTCCAAAGTTAAACTTAATATAATATATTAAGTTTTAAATAAAATTTTAAATTTTAAAATTAAAAAAAAATATACAATCATGCTGTAAATGTTAATTTTAATTTATATATATTAAAATTTTAATTTATCAGTAAACTACTAAACTGTAAATGTTTTAATGTATATATTATAGTATACTGCATTATATATTATATATTATAATTAATAATTAGTAATTATATATATCCATGAAATGTAGAATAGTTGGTGGTGGGGTATGGTTAAGACGCCCCCTAAGTTAAAAGGTCGCCGGTTCTAATCCCGCGGATATCAAAAAATCCAACCATGTTAAGGGTTGGTGCGGTCCAGGCCGGGTGCGATCCCCGGGTGATTTTGACGGCTTAGATGCCCCTGGTTTGTGGTAACTTAACCAATGGAAAACTTGCTAGTCAGGTGGGTTCCACCACTTTGGTAATTTATATATATATTTAATATTATATATAATATATATTATACAGTCCACGGGCGTTTAAACTTTACCCACAGGCCACAGTCTGTCGGCGTTTACCCACTCCACCGTAAATTTAAAAGAATAGTAACATACCTCCACGCAGATCTGCTTCTCTTTCCTCCATGCACTTGAGACCTCCACGTAGATCTACTTCTCAGTTCTCATGCACACTGTAACTACTAACGGCGAACACAATCCGGAGTCCAAACACTACATGCAGGGGATTGGAAAAAGGTTAAAAACACCCCCAAAATCGGTTTTTAAACCCCCAACGGACCCGCGATGCTACCCTATCGACTCATGATTTTTGCTGATAATATCGCCAAAGAGATCGTATCGCGATATCAGTGATATATCGCTGATGTTTGTAACACTGATTGAAAGGGTCCAACAACTGCCCCGAAATATACTTTTATAGGTACAGATTCATGTCTTTTGGTATATTATATTAAGTGAAACTTGCTGGATGCAAGGTGCAACAAAATGGCTTGAAAAGTTACATTGATTGATGGCCAAGAGAAAATTGTTACTCCAATTTTGACATTGAGTTGAATTTTCTCTATTGTCTTTTCTTGTAATAAAAGCAAATGTGGTTGATAACAAATAGATTTAGATAATGTCAGATATCGTTTTTTCATGTCTAATTTTGGAGTGGCAAGCTGAAAATAGAAACTAACTAAAGTGAACGCACATAAATTTGAAGGTTTAGATAATATCAAATATGAAGCAAACAAATAGATTAAATTGATCGGGAGACTCTAGAAATGAAATGAAATGCACTACATCAATGTCCAGTGATGACCATAGCATATCAAGATGAGGGAAGGTTACAATAGGGGAATAATCAGCGTCCATGATTATTAGCAGCAACCATGAAGGGATTCAAAGAATTTGAGAGTATGCTTGCTTGGAGGTGTCAAGGCTTGAAATGATTATGACTGGTGTTATGTATGCAGAAGATTGCTATATCCCCAGAGAATCACTAAGAGGAAGACTGCAATACCCTAGGCATTATTGGCTGTAGGGATTCTCATTAATGTCAGTACAGGTGAATGTGTATCTCCTATCGGGAATCATGATACATCCCAGAAAGAATAGGAAACTTAGAATACAGAGAGAGAGAGAGAGAGAGAGATTTAACACAAGTTTTGATGAGAGAGAGAGAGAGAGATTTAACACAAGATTCGGTCCTGAATCTCCCGATACTATTCACAGATTCACTCTGGAGGATATTAGAGGTTATAACTTTTGATTTTTCTTCACTGGGTATTTGAAATTGAGATACAGTCAAATCAGCTTTGTATGGAGACAAGTCAAAGACTAGTTTTGTTATGGCGTATGTTTTTCTCGTTTAAGGCAAAATTGAAAATACCTTTTGATCTTTGTAATTATGTAATCACATTCTAGAGGGTTATCATTTATCTATTTGAGACGATGATAATCGTCAACTTTAAATTCTTTTTGGATGGCTAGTTTATTTATGGGATGTAAGATAATGAGGTCAAACCTTGTAAGAGTGCAGGCAAATCTATTAAATGACCTGACTTCCCATAACAGGTATAAGTGTGCATTGCTGATAGCTCGTGGAAGATTTTTATGACACATTGTCTACAACCAAAGACTACAGACAGATCCAGAAAAAGCCAATGTTAATATATTACAGGAGATTTATGAAAAACTTTGCCCAGATTGCGCACTCACTGGAGAAATTGTAATGTGACAGAGTACCATTCCAGTGGGAGCTGGAACAACAAGATGCTTTCATAGAAATGAATGTGCAGCTAATAAGTGCTCAAATGTGCTCCAATGTTGGTATTTTCGTAGCAGGATTTTTTTTTCTTTGTAAACACATAGGTGAATTCTAAATGGCTGTTCAATTCAGGATGTCCCAAGAATTGATCCAGTTTGACCATCCTTGCAAGCAGAAAACTGACTTGAGTGGAGAAGAATTATGGTACAAGTGAGATTAGGATGGTGTATGCCTTCCAGAAATTTAGACATTATGCTTTAGATATTTTCTTTGTATTTTTTATATATTCATAGGCATTATTATATTTAATTAACAAGTGAATCATTCGTGGAAGGACTGGTCGATGGTTAAATTTGTTGTAATATTTCATTATTTCTTTGTTAACTTTATGACCTTTTCTCTGAAGCCAGCACCTTTTGCTTTCCCCCAACTGTCTTCTTTGTATTTAAATGTGTACTTTCTGTTGTTGTTTTTTGTTCGATGAGAGAAGGGCATCATCTCACTAGGTTATGGCTATCTCGCCACTTTGGATTTAGAATTCAGCTGGCATTTTGAATGCACGTGGACTTTTTAAATGTATAGATTGTTGCATGGGTATGGTATTTGTTTATATATATAGACTTACACAGACATATTTATGAATGTAGGTGCTTATGTCTCCTAGTTAATTTTTAAATGTTTCATTTTATCAGGTCTGCTATCAGCTGGAATTTGATGGTGCTTCCAAGGGAAACCCTGGAAAGGCAGGAGCTGGAGCTCTGCTGCGAAATCAAGATGGCAAAGTGGTATGATAATGCAAAGTTCACCAGTTCATTTAATTGGTAGGCTTGTGCATTTACAATTTGAATTCTACAAGGATATTCACTATTGAGATTGTTTGTCATCTTGAAGGTGTATATGTTCTGATCACATATGTGTGCTTTGTAAACAGGTATACAGATTGAGAGAAGGTGTTGGGTTTGCAACAAATAATGTTGCTGAGTATCGTGCTGTCATTCTGGGATTGAAAGTTGCTTTGAGTCAAGGAATAACCCGAATTTATGTGCAGGGTGACTCAAAACTTGTTTGCATGCAGGTCTCTCTCTCTCTCTCTCATGTGGGCAGACACACACACATCCTTTATAACTGTCATTCATCTAAGCAATACAAATTCCTATGTAAAATATGGTTAACTTGATATTAACCTCTTTTTCTCTCACATGCACTCAATTGCATTTTGCAGGCAAACGTTTACATCTTTACAATGGCAACTGGATAACTTTTTATGACTTATATTGTCTTTTAAATAGATAATCGTCCACTCATAAGCTGCTGGATGTGTTCATTATTAAGTCAGTCTAAAAGTATAACATTTATCAAACATTTTCTGCAAACTGTTATAGTTATGTTTATAGCAAGGAGAATCAGAGTCATTTGATGGTCTAGAACAGTCATATACATGAAATAATTGCAAGATATTTAATTTGAAATAACCATTAGGATTGGCTGGAGCTTCATTTCTTCGGAAAACCTTTGACCTACTCGACATCTACCATTGTACTGCTTGGTTTGGTTCCATGTCCACTTTATTATTTTGAATCTGGACTTTGGGAGATTGATTGCAAGGCCCTCTGAGCTAAGCCAAGACTTTTTTCTTTTTCCAACAAGATTTTCTTAGATTAGATTTTCTTGGATGCGGTGCCTTAGTCAGCCAGGGAATCAGTAGCAGAGGCACAAAAGGTTTGCAAGTGGACCTTCATTGGGGATACTGGGGTACTTATTTGAGACGCCCTGCCCTCAGGGGTACTTTTGAATGTCTTTATACATCCCCTTCCAGTAGAAGGATTGCCTGGCATTGTAGTAAGTTTTGAAAAAAAACTACATGGCCCACAGCTGGGGAATCATAAGATTCTATCAATACCTTGGTTTTAAACCGAGATGCAGGGCTTAAGTAGATCCTTCCTTTATACCAAAGGATGACATTCCTCCATTCAAGCCTCGAACCTAGATTAGGGTCATTGATTAGGGAAAAAGTGTCTGGATCCTCGGCATATTCTCCTCGGATTTCGTCTAACCAATCTGAAACTACAATTGAGATTGCATAAGCCTTGACTCCATCGTTTCGGGAAAGGGCATCTGCAACTACATTGTCCTTTCCTTGCTTATGTAGTATCTCCATGTCAAATGTAGCAATTTTTTCTATCGTTTTTTGTTGTTTAGTCAAAGAATGTTTGTTGCTGAAGGAGATATTGAAGACTAATGTGCTATGTTCTTATCAAGATTTTTCCCCCTAGGAGGTATTGTCGCTATTTTGTTAGAGCATGTATAATGGCAAGCATTTCCTTATCATACATGGATTTCAAACTTTCTCTGTTATTGAGCTTCCTGCTTTCGAAAGCTATCTAATGACCTTCTTTCATCAAGACTGCTCCTATCCTGAATCTTGAAGCATCGCACTCAACAATAAAAGGTTTTGTGAAATCCGGGTTGCTAAAACTGGTGTTGATGACATAATGGTTTTTAATGCTTCAAAAAAAAATTCTGCCTCATCATTCCATCAAAATGAATTTTTCTTCAGTAAGTTTGTTAGGGGGGTCGTTTTATGGGCATAATTTTTCACATATCTTCGATAGTACCCTGTTAAGCCTAGAAACCCTCGCAATTTGGAGATATTATCTAGTTGGGGCCACTCAGTGATTGCCTTGACCTTATTGGGATCGATTTTGACTCCTTTTGATATTTAATGGCCAAGATAGTCCACTTTTTTTTTTCCAAAAGTGCATTTTGACATGTTTGCAAAAAACTGATTTGGTAATATCCTGATCTCAGGTCTAATTTCTAGAAGTACTTGGCTCCATGAAGTTCATCCATCATCTCATCGATGAATGGGATAGGGAATTTATGCTTAATTGTGACTTTGTTGAGTCCTCTATAATCTATGCACAACCTGAAAGACCCATCCTTCTTTCAAACTAGCACTAACTAGAGCGGCATAAGGGCTTCCGCCCTTTCATATAACTCCACATTTTAACAAATCTTGGGTCAACCGATGATGGGGATATCTGTATGGTCTGATATTTACAGGTTTTGCCCTTGGCTCTAGCTCAATTAAGTGCTTTGTCTTCCTGTTTGGTGGGAGCTCCATCAGAAGCTTTTGGAACACCTTGTGATGTTTTTGGATTAGCTCTTGTATCTTTGGAGGGTTGCAATCAATTCCTTCACATGTTAGCAGCTCTATCTCTTGACATTGGATTACGTACGCAGGTGCTCCTTTTCGAATTAGCATTTCCATCTGATGTGATGTAACCAATTGAGTTTGGGATGGTTGGAAACCATACAACTTGTACTCTTTACCTAGCCGATAGAACTGGATGAAGTGCTCTTGATGGTTAGCGGAGTAAGTATGCAATGTTTGCAACCATTGGATTCCCAACACAACGTCTACTCCTCCAAGAGGTACAACAAAGAAGTCGGATTCTAAATTATGTTGCCTCCTTACACACACTTAAGGGGGGATGCAACAGAAATCTTCAAGTTGCTTGGCGTGTCCTTGGAGTCAAGTCTCAAGTCAGGTACTGCCACCTGCTCTTAACTCCTCCGTTTAGGCCACTCCTAACGGATCCAAGGGGGGTAGTCCCTACGAAAGAGTTTCTAAGGCTCTTGAAGTTTATTAGTTATGGATGAAATGGTTGTTAGGAATTGTTTTTAGAATTAAATAAAAATCAAATACTGCAAAAATTGAAATAATATAACTCAATAGCATAAATTGGCATTCATAATAGATTTGAATGAAGCAAACTAATAGACTGATACAATATAAACCAGTTCCAAAATGGAGTCAAAGTAATTAAGTGTTGCTGAAAATGAGAAATGTTTTGTAGTGTACTTGGTCAGTTTTAATCTTATTCAATGATGAGTGAGTTAAGGGGAAATGAGATTCTCGATATACCGTGAGGTGCTGGGAATATGTTCGGATTCCGAGAAAAGTGGCTTTGCACAGGAAAATGTGGGCTAGATGGAGTCGTGGGGGAGCGGGGTGTTCAACACTACACCAACAAGGATGTAGCCTAACAGGACCCCACGATCGCTTTCTAGGTGTCCCTGCTTTCCTTGAAGGAATTGTCCACTTTCTTCAGGTTCATTACACCCGATTTTCGTAATGTTTTAGGGATGTAGATTTTATTAATGTGAATTGATTTATTAGATGTGAGGGATTAATGAATGCATAATACCGCTTTTGGTATCCCCAAGTGTCAGACTAAGTCGCGACGGGTAGAGCATACACGGTAAAGGCAAATGTTTGTTCCAATTTAATGAGTAGTGAATGTACTAATCTATACGACCGTTGTGCTTGTGTTGCAATAAAGTACACATGCAAAAATAGACGAGTTTTTCTAATTTCTGCAGCCAAGAATCTCTTTTCAGCCTGGATGCCATATTCGGGAAAGCGAGGGTGGGTAAGTATTCAATTTTGCGAGAAAGAAAAGATGAAACTTTAAAAAAACATGATTGATCTATCTTACATGCAAAATACAAACCAAAAAAAAATGAAACTACTTTAATATTGTGCAGGTTGTTGTCCGCCGAATGCACACCATCAGCAGAAATCTTTTGCTCTGTTGTTTCCCAAGTGAGAAAGGTGTGGCCTTGGGGACGAGCAAAGAGCTAGGTGCTGTCACCTGATCCCAGCTCCTTTGTTTAGGTTAACTCCTAACGAAGCCAAGGGGGTTAGTCCCTCAAAAAAGTTGTCTAAGGCTCTTTAAAATGTTTTTGGGTGAAGATGTGAATTAGTGTTGTTTAGGAGTTTCTTGAGATACACAATAATAAAATAAGCAATCCAAGTTGTTGTTTGCAAAACACGAGATAAATTGCATAAGAAGACTGAAATTAAAGCATCGACAACATAAGATATTTATAAAAAGGACAAATGGTCCGACTTAGATAATGAGACAGAGTTAAAAGACCAGTGCCAAAATGGAATCAAATAGCGCTGGGAATGCTGAGATACAAGTCTTGATGATATGAGTGAGATCGTTTTGCAAATGCTCTTGGTCAATTTTATTGTGTATTTTTAGAATGATCTTGTTTATTAGGTGAGGGGAATTTCCAACTGGTACGCAAGGTGTTACCAACTATTTTGTACCATAGTTGAACCTCTTGTTGAGCCACCATTTGATGAACATGGTCAATGTTCATATTCAGTACAACGGAAGTTCATAGTGTTTTGCCTAGCCAATTTTGGCTAGTCATTTTTATTTTTATGCTGAAATGACCATGCCCCATGGAGTTTTTGTAATAAAGTGTGCTAGTAGGGGTTTGAGTGGCTTGGTCTTCTAAGACGTAGATTTTAACTAAGGTATTCCAGGGAGTTTTTTCCCTTGTTGATTATGCTTTGCCTATAGCCAAGTATAATCGATGAGTTTTTCTTCCGCTTACTCCAAAGCTGGAATGCTCGATTTTGAAATTCAGGCCTTTGGGGGTTATTAGAGTCCAACTAGTAAATATGAACCTACTAGACACTATTGGTATGTTCTATGGTCATTTCCTAAGCCTCGGGATGCTTTAAAAATTTGTCAAATTTTTTTGTTACCGACGGCGTTGAGTTTTTTATTTTTTATTTTTTGACTATAGGGAATTAATTAAAATTTTCAATTAATTAAACCATTTTGACCATGGTTTAATTGAAAATTTTCAATTAATTAAACCATTTTGACCATGGTTTAATTGAAAATTTTCAATTTGTAATAATTAAGTGGTCCGGGGGGTGTTTTTGCCAAATAAACACTTATTTTCTAAGCCAAAACATTCATTTATCCCCTAGACACACTTATCCTAAGTTTCAGACTATTATTTGGCCTTATAATTAATATTTTCTCAAAAAACCCAAAAAATGAAAAATATTAATTAAAATAATAAAAAATAATAAAATGGAGAAAATCAAAATATTTCCAAAAAATGCCAAATTGAATAAAATAAAGAGCTAATTAGCTCGGCACGGAGCATTTATGATGATTCCAATCAACATCGGTCAGTTTCAGATCAAGATCGGAGCTCCGACAGTTAAACTCACAGTCAGAAATTTTCCCTCTTTGGCTAAATTCGTTTTTGGTTGAAGTGTGGGTTATCTATTGACTGGGTGATCATTACGAGGGAGGATGAGCAAACCCACCCCCCCTCATTACTCCAACACTCAGTTACAACTCAGTTCAACTCCGAATCAATTGTCAGAGCTTCATCAAATCAAGGAGATTTGCTTCGATGTTACTCTTAGTCCGGATTTAGGGTTTTGAGCCCTATCTTTCTTTTCTTTGTGTATAAATAAGAGTCTCTTTTTCCCATTTGCATATGGAGAATTTGCAAGAGACCTCTACTCAAATTGTAACAATTTTATCTGTTTAATGAGTGGAATAAAGTGACTTTGGAGGTCCATGCGTGGGTTCTTAGTGCTTGATTTTCACCTTGTGGAAGGTGACATCTTTCTTAAACTTATTCTTTTCTTTTTACGAAGTATATGATCATTGCTAGCTTAGAAAGGCTATGAATCTAGCACAGTAGGGTAATCATTTAGCGTTATAATTTGATTATATATGTAAAATCTATTGAATGTCTAAATCGAACAGGAAGTAGTAGGTATACCATTGTTTTTCAGATATTTTCTTGATTAAACATTCTGGCATTTGATCTTGTGTTTTGTTGATTGAGAATTGTGTTTCAGAGATCACTGAAGGTGGAGAAGGGGTTGAAGCTCAACTACCTCTTTATGAAGTAGGGGTTTTTTATCTAACACTTTCACCATGCAGGGCATACAAAGTGCTTATTTTTCAATCAAGAAACACAGCCAAAAAGGGGTTTTTTCCTATCCTTCATAAACTTAAAATTTAAAACTTCCTTTGATTACAAGATCCATCTTTCTTGTTCTTTCCACTCTCTGCTTTTACCTCTTTATTTTTCCCTTCCGTTGATCTTCTTCCTCACTACTTCATCTCGCTTTTGTTTCTCTATTTTTTCTCATTGTTCTACCTCGTTTTACATCTTCATTTCTCTTGTTTTTTTGCCCACTTTCTTCACTCTTCGCTGCCCTCTATTCTTCAAATTTTTGCAGCCACTTTTCTCCTTGTTGGCTGCGTTGTTTTTACTAGTGTTACAAAAATCGGCGATTTATCACCAACATCGCGAGATATCGCAATGTCTCCTCGTCGGCGATATTATCGCTAAACATCGGCGCGATTTTTAAGCGATTTTTTCGGCGATGTTTGGTTGAAAAAATCGCGATTTTAACGCGATGTTTGAAAACATCGCAAGTAGACTTTCATTTTTGCGGCCGGGCGGAATAAAGGTTAAAATGCCTTTGTTTTTTTTTTGTTATTTCATTTGGTTGCTGACTAGAGCGAGCAGGAGCGAGGGTTTCCATTTGTTGACTTGGTTGCACAGTGCACTTGCCGACAAGAGCCAGGAGGAATCGAGCAGACTGAACCAAGGAGACTGAGCCAGGAGGTTAGTAACTTATTATTGTTTTTTATTTACCGTTTTAAGTTTTAAAAATTTTAATTTTTTTTTATTGCCGACAGGGTCCCTGTGCAGTGTGACCCGTGTAGGTGCCGGTGGACTATGCAGTGCCGGTGGAGCCGAAGCCGAGTCCGGAGTCCTGACTGTGGACTGTGGGTAGTAGGGTACCGGTCGAGTAAAATTATACTATATACTATATAATATATATTATATATTATATATAGAAATTTATAATATAATAATAAATATACAGTATATTTAAAATTTAAATTTAAATTTTAAAACATTAACATACAAATTCAATTTTAAATGTTTATAAATTTATAAAATATATAGTATAAAACATTTAAATTTTAAAACATTCAAATTTCAATCATTAAATTTTAGTAATTTACAGTTTAGTAAAATTTAGTAATTTACAGTTTAGAAAATTGAAAAAAATTTAATATTTTTGTATTTTTTTACATCGCCGATATATTGCCGATGTTTGCCAACATTTTCACCAATAAATCTGATGATATCTTTTTGGACCCTTGGCGATATATTCGTCGACACGATATTTGTAACATTGGTTTTTACCAATTTGTGCAAGCCTCTTTTTGCTTAGTTCGCTGCCTCGTTTCTCACTTTTTTGCAGCCAACTTTTCATTTCGTTGGCTGCCCTCTTTTTCCATTATTTTCAGCCTCTTCCTTCACCTTTTTGCAGCCTTCTTTACTGCTGTTTGCTCCCCCTTTTTCCCTCTTTTTTTTCATTATTTTCAGCCTTCTTTTGCCTCCATTTTACCCTCTTCCCCTTTCCTACTTTCATGTAAAATTTTGCATCTAGTTTTACTTCGAAAAAGACCAAAATTTGCATTTTAAAAGGGTAGTTTTGAATTTAGAATAATTTCACTTTTTGAGCATCTAGATTAGTTTGATTTATTAACAAATAATGTGTTCATGAGTGTTTGTCTCTTTTGTGCAGGTATCGAAGAGTAGATCAAGAAAACAAGTCCAAAGATTTGAGGGGACTGAAGAAGAGTGCAAAACAAAAAGACAAATACAAGCAAAACATACATCCTTTGTAAAAGCTATTAAAGCTGGGTTCAATCTTCTAGTTTTTCAAGTTCTGTTCAAAAGGGTTAAATTCCCAAAGTTGTAATTTATTAATAAAAAGGACTAGTGGGGTCAAGCCTCCCATGTTTTTCTTACTTCCCCTATTTGGGGGGAGCGTGTCTTGTGTGATTTTTAATCTTTGCTTAGCTTAGATTGTTTTAGACTTAGTTTTATTTTCATTAATTGCTAGCTTAATTTCATCGCATGCATGCCATTTATTTCCTTATATTTCTCGCTCTTTGATTAATAAAGTCTTAAAAGGAACCCAAAGCCTCTTGAGCTTGTCATAAGACAAGTCAAGAGCACTCTCTATCGAAGA
Source organism: Pseudotsuga menziesii (assembly GCA_001517045.1). NCBI lineage: Eukaryota > Viridiplantae > Streptophyta > Pinopsida > Pinales > Pinaceae > Pseudotsuga > Pseudotsuga menziesii. The sequence goes on from LPNX011003515.1 coordinate 12,904, forward strand.
GCATAAATGCATTACACTTGCATTCTAGATTAGATAAGACTCTTGAATCTCACCATAAGGTGGATCAAGAGCACTCTCTGTCGGAGAACTTTGTTTTTTAATAAAATTTGCAACTCACCATCCCCAGAAAATTGGAATTTATTTATTTTTACAGTGTGTATGCTCTACTCGATCGAAATACCCAAAAGCACTGTAGCTATTTAATTCACATATATAATTCCAACTGCCATCATAATAAAATTTACGACCCCGTATTTAGCGCAATATTCTGAGTGGCCAATCTCTTAGTGGGTACGTTGGGTAGCTCTCCTTGTTTCGCAATAGTTGGAAAGTTATCGAACGCCTGACTGCAAACTGGATTGTCCAACATGTGCTTGAACGAAGCCACTTAGAGTATTTTTGGTTATATTTCCAAGTGGAAATCCTCCTCACCTAATTAACAAGATCATTCATAAAATGTACATTAAAATTTGACCAAGTACATTTGCAAAACGATCTCACAAACATCCGAGACTTAGATTTTTCAGCATCGTGACTCCATTTTTAGGCACTGGTCTGTTTATTCTTGTATCATCTGGTTTGGACCATTTGTCCATTTGTTGAAGTTATTTCATGCGTGGATGCTTTAATTATTCTTATCATGTTTTGCAAATAGCAACATGGATTGTGTAATTGGTCTTTTTTGTGTATGTCAAAACTCTTAAACAACACTAATTCTCACCTTTCATCTAAGAACACTTTCAAACAAAAAGCCTCAGACAACTCTTTTTTAGGGACTACCCCCCTTGGCTTCGTTAAGAATTAGCCTAAACGGAGGAGCTAGGATCATGTGACAACACCTAGCTCTTTGCTTGCCCCCAAGGCCACACCTTTCCTGCTTAGGGAAATAGCAGTCAAAAAGGTTTCTGTTGACGGTGTGCATTTGACGGACAACACAAGGTACTGGAAATCTAACCAGAAAAATATTCTAAGTGGCCTCGTTCGAAGACATATTGGACCGTCTAGTTTGCAACGAGGCGTTCAATAACTTTCCAACCACTGCAAACGAGGAGGGCTACCCAACGCCCCCTAATAAAGATTTTTCCACTTAGAATATTATCCTAAGTTACCAGGATTCGGATATGGATACAGATACAGATACGGATTCGGATACGGATCCACTAGTTTTTTGAAAACCCAGGATCCGGATACAGCGAGGATACGTCACGTACAAAAATATAATAATATTTTTTAAAAATTTTTAAAATTCAAAAACATATTTGGAGTTTAAAAAAAAATCCATTTATGAATCACGACATTAAAACTGAAATCATTAGACATTTTATAAACTTGAAAATTGAAATGATGCATCATGCCTCATACAAAAAGGCTAAAGCCAAAAGGATAATATCATCATCCGATAATATGATATATCATGATAGTAAATACAAAAATGAGTGTCTCATCAATGATCACTCTAGTAATATGATAATGTAGATTGAATCTAACTACAAATCCTGAAATGGGTCTACATCCTCATAATCTGCACATGGAAACTCTACTTGTACATCTACATCATGAATAGATGTTGCGGGGCCTGGAATGGTGGAAGTTGCATCTGATGAAGGCTGAACTAGTGGTACAATATCCTCAAGCAGGTTGAGGTGAGTCATGGCATTCAATGTCATGTTTAAGTCGGAGGTCTCGGGCTCCACATCCCACATCCTACTCGGACCTTTCTTATACTCTGGATTTGAATGTGATAGAAGGCGGAGGTTGGAATGAACATATACAAGATCTTCAGCCTTTGCTGCTCCTAGTCTGTTTCGCTTCACCGAATGGATGAAGCCATATGTACTCCAATTCCTCTCAGCTGATGAGGAACTAGCAACTTGCGATAACAAGCGGTGGCCAGAGTTGAGATATGAATGCTTTCCTCGCCATGGAAGCCCCACCAAGTAATAGGATCAATGTGCCCTCGATCATTCATGGCTGTTGGATCTGAAAAGGCACCAGTGGACTGCACAAATGCTCCAAATTCTGCACGTACTTCCATTGCAGTTCCCATATCCCTATAAATTTTCCTCAGAGCTATCTTGTATCCCTGTACCACTTCAGAATCCCTGTTTGGGGCTGTCCTACCAGGTAAAGACAAAATTTTGGAATGATAATATTTCGGGTGCAGTGCATATGCCAAAAGGTGCAATGGTGTGGTCATTTTGTTCCACCTTTCAGTAACTATGTCCTTGACTTTATTATAAAATGTTTCAAAGGGGTCATTATCATTTTCCTTGATAATTTCCCTTATCCTCTCCAGCATACTATCTATGTTCTCATAAACTTCCCCCAAGCAAGGCATATCTGTGTCAAAAACCCTGATCATGGTCAAGATTAGTTCAGTAAACCACAGAAGGTATTGGACCTTGTCCCACCATGCATCATCAAGAATGATAGACTTGATCTTCTGTCCTCTATCAAAAGTGGAAGTCCTCCATGATTCCCAAAGAGGGTCGATGACCATCGCTTACAATGCTTGTCTGACCTCCACAAGCCTCTTTATGACTAGGGTGTGGGAGGCAAAACGGGTTTCAGCAACCTACAAGTTTTAAAAATTTAAACATTAAATCAAAAATCATATGTGGATAAAATTAAGAATTCATAATACAACGGAATAATATTGATTTAAAAAAGGAGTACCTTCAGTAGCTCCAACTTTGCAAAACCCCAATATATGGCTTGGGACATTGAATGGTTGGTGATGAACATCTAGATTTCTTTTGCTGCTACATATACCTCATTGATCCACTCAATCTCACCAATCTTGGCAAGCATAAGGTTCAATGAATGTACTACACATGGAGTCCAGAAGATGTGATCATATCAACCCTCCACAATCAACCCTGCAGCGCTACAAACCTGTGCATTGTCCGTAATGACTTGGACAACATTTTGTGGCCCCACACTTTCGATTGCATCAATAAGAATTGAGGAGATGAATGCTGCATCTTTCTCTATTCCACTGCAATCAACAACCTTCAAAAACATTGCCCCTTGGGGGCATATTGCAATAACATTAATTAAAGGGCGGTTTCTTTGGTCTCTCCATCCATCAGAAACGATGGACACCCCTGTTTCTGCCCATGTATCTCGGATTGACTGTAATTGTCTATCCACAGATTGTCTTTCTGATGTTAACAAAGTAGTGCGGACCTTTTCATAACCAGGGCTCTTGTACCCTTGTGGCGCTTCATTGACTGCCTTAATCATTTGTTGCCAATAGGGGGATCGCACCAAATTAAATGCCAGCCCATTTGCATATATGCAACGAGCTACATGCTCATCAGCTACATCTCTGCTTTGGTTATTAAATGATGCTTCAAGAGGCCCCAAAGAAGGCCTCTTATTAGCTGTAGCCACTGATCTAGATGGTAATGGAGGCCTTGTTGTAGAACCTTGCACAATGAGTTTTCCCTTAGCAACTTTCTTATCAACGGCATCTTGCAAAGATGCATAGTACTTACTTTTTGCAAGACTCAAACCTTGTCCAGGTTTACCATTTGCATCAGGTGGGCCAGTGCATACCTGCACCCCCGTGTTTGTATGCCCCGTGAGATGGCCCTTCACCCTACTGTATGAGCCATTTCGGATGGAACCACATTCACTACATTTCCATTTGTAAGAGCCACCCCCAAGATTTTTGCCAATTATTTCCACAAACTGCCATAGAGGAGATTTTGGGTCTTTACAGGCATTTGCCCCCCCTTCAGTTTGTTGTGGTGGTTCCATGTCTATGGCTCAGGCTCTGCATATATATGGAATTTAAACACTATTAGTAATTATTATTATACAATGTGTACATTGTACTCCCAATCCATAAAATGATAAATCAATGCAAGTAATACAGTATACTGTAATTAGACTATTAGACTTGTCACTTTAGTGGCTCTGTTAGTGTTTTTTTTTAAATAAAATGATAGATGATAGTGTGGCTCTGTTAGTGTGGTTAAGACTTGTCACTTTAAAAGTTTAAAGTTTAGTGGCTCTGTTAGCGTGGCTCTGTTACTGTTTTTATCATTTTATCATTTTATAATTTATTTTAAAAAAAACACCAACATAGATTTTAACACCTCTTCTCTGACTCTGAGTTTTCATTTTATAATTTATTTTAAAAAAATCACTATGTATGGACTCTGGAATCCATAATAGTTCATTGAAATTTGAGTCCCTACAGGCTACACGATATATGATCATAAAGGATGGCATTGGTCATACACAAAGGCCAGTCTAAGGCATAATTTTCAAAAGAGAGGACTATGCTGATGATGGTGAAATACTACCCAGAATGTAAACTAAGCAGTTAAATAAGGGAAGCAACTAAATAAGAGTCAAGACACAGAATGGAGGCAACTGAATAAGACAAAGAATCGTATGACTGTTAGTGTTCCAAATTGTACAGCCAAGATGATAAGTAGCTAGGGTGGACAATAAGGGAATAGATGGACAAAATTGAGTTGTCTCTGCCAGTGCTTAGCTTGGTTAGTTTCTCATGATCTTCTTCAATTTGTATGTTGCCTGCTTTGTGTGCTTTTGATGCATGTTATAACCTTTAAACTTTGTAAGCAAATTTGAAATATAATATTTAAGATTTAAACCTTATAGAATTTAGAACTTTTAAATATCATTTTTAATAAACTTTCATCCTGCTTGGGACCAGACACTTAAGTTTGAAACTTTGAACCTACAAAGCCTAAAAGGCAAAGCAAAGTCATTGATAAACAGTCTAAATACGCTTTTATTTGTGTGCTAATTAGTTAGACTACCAAGCTCCACCAAATACTACCATTAAACCGACTTAATGATGGTTAGTGTACTGTTGGTCATTTGCCGATTTTTATACAACTTAATATTCGCTTCAGATATTCTTACTGCCTTTTGCCTCTACTATTTAATTTGCATTTTTCAAATTTGATCTATACATGTCTTATCCTGGTTATTCTTTAGGCTTTGGTATATTCCTATGTTATTAACTTATTTGTTTTACATGTATTGTACTCCGCCGTAGAAGCTAAATGCTCAAGATTAATTTTTTAGTTTTCTTTCAGACCCGTGGGCCGTTCTCAATGGCAGCTGGAAAAGCTAATGATGCAATAGGAAAGGCATTGGAACTTCAATATGCACGCTGGCAACCTCGAGTAGGTTTCCCTATGTTTCAATATACAGATAAATATTAAAATTTAAAAACCTAAATCGTCGGTGGGGTCTGCGTTCTGCTTTGTGTCTGCTGCGCCAACCTTTAAACAAAGAAAACGCCAAAAGTTAAAACTCGAAACCCTCGCTGTCTGCTGCGCGCGATGAGGAGTCTGTCGGTAGTGACTGGCCCGTGGGGTAGGGGAATATTTATAAGTAAATTGATATTAAAAAAATATTAAAATCGCCCACCAAAACGCGGCTGCTGCTCAACAATCCGCGGATCCGTTTCACTTTATCGGGATCCGTTTCAACATTTCGGGATCCGTTTCCACATTTTCGCGATCTGTTTCGGATCAGACGGATCCGTTTCCAGTTTTCGCGGTGACTGCGGCAAGGCAGATCCCTCACGTATCCGGATCCAGATCCGCGGATCCTTCACCCTCAGCAGGCGGATCCGGTAACTCAAATATTATCGCGTTCAATGCAGGTTCGTTGGTTATGGGGTTGTAAATTTTATTATGATTGTAATTGGAATTAGTTGAATGAATTAACAAGTTACAGTGCTTCTGGGTATCCCAAACAGGTAGAGCATACACACTATAGAATAGTAAGTTCCAATTTTATGGGAGAATGTGAGTTGCAAATTTTATTAGCACACAAAGGTCTCTGATAGAGAGTGCTCTTGATCCACCTTAGGTGATATTCAAGAGTCTTATCTAATCTACAATGCGAATGCAATGCGACAATGCTCTCCGATAGACAGTGCTTTTGACTTGTCTTATGACAAGTTCAAGAGACTTTCGGTTCAAAAAGTGCTAAAAGTGACTGAAAATGATGGAGAAAGAGGGCAGCCAACAAGAAGAAAAGTTGACTGCAAAAAATGGGGAAATGGGACAGCCAAACAGAGAGATAGATGGCTGCAAACAAAAGGAAAAAGAGGGAAGCCAACAAGAGGAAAGTTGGCTGCAAATATTGAAGAAAAGAGGGCAGCAAAGAGTGAAGAAAGTGGGCTAAAAAGCAAGAGAAAAGAAAGTGGAAAAAAGGTAAAACAATGAGGAAGAAAAGAGAAGCAAGAAAGGTGAGAATGGTGTAGAATAAAAAGAGAACAGAAAGCGGAAAAGAAGAAGCAATGGTGGATCTTGTAACAAGACAAAGTTTTAAATTTTAATTTGATGTATGAAGGATACGAAAGAGCCCCTTTTAGTTGTGTTTTTTTGAGTTGGAAGTAAGCGCTTTGTAGACCCTGCAATGGTGAAAATGTTAGATTAAAAACTCCTGTGTGAAGAAATGGTTGAGCTTCAACTCTTCCTCCTTCGATGATCCCTGAAACACACACTCAAACAAGAACAAACAAGATCAAGTGCTAGAATGCATAATCAAATAAACGTCTGAAAAACAATGGTATAACTAACTTCTTCCTATTCGATTCAGATGTTCAAGTAATCTTGCATAGATAACCAAATTAAGACTCTAAATGGCTCCCTACCGTGCTAGATTTATAGCCCTCCTAAGCTAGCAATGATCATTATTTACCAAAGAGAGTAAGAAAGATATCACCTCGCAAGATGAAGATCATGAACACAAAGAACCCATGCATGGACCTCCAAAGTCACTTTTATTCCATTAAACAAATATCAGTTAGAAAATGGGCAGAGTTCTCTTGCAAATTCTCCATATGCAAATGGGAGCAAGAGACCCTTATTTATACAAAAACAAAGAAGCTAAAACCCTAAGTCGGACTAGACATCAAAAGAGGCACACTACAGTGACATTCCTTGATTGAAACAACTCGGATCTGTGATCTGGATTTTAATGTTGAGATCAGGAAGGTGAGAGTGGGGAGGTGGCCTCCACCTAGGCAAGGCAGCCCCATTCCCTGACTTTGGAACCTTCACCACCCAATAAGAGCCTTCCATTCATGAAAGCGTGAGCTAGAGGAGAGGAGGCGCAACCCTTGTGAGGATCAAGCCTGGAGTTAATGCAGAGTTGAACATTGAGCTGACTGAGATGTAACTGGATGCAGGAGTAATGAGGGTGGGTGAGGTGGCCTCAATCCCCCTCGGTCTTATCACCAAACCAACAAGTAACCAACACATAACCCAAATCGTGATTTAGTTGGAAGAGAGTGAATTTCTTGATGGAGAGTTAATTGCTGCACTCCGATACTGATCTGAATCTGATTGATGTTGATTGGAATCATCCCAGATGCTCTGTGTCGAGCTAATTAGCCCTTTATTAAATCAAATTTGGCCTTTTTTGGAGATATTTTGATTTTCTCCAATTTAATATTTTTTATTATTTTAATTAAAATTTCTCATTTTTTGGGTTTTTCGAGAAAACATTAATTACAAGGCTGAATGATAGTCCGAAACTTATGATAAGTGTGTCTAGGGGTTAAAAGAGTGTTTTGGCTTAGAAAACAAGTCTTTATTTGCAAAAGAAACCTCCCGGACCACCTTGAAAATTACAATTTGAAAATTTTCAATTAAACCATAGTAAAAATGGTATAATTAATTGAAAATTTTAATATTTCTCTATAGTCAAAAAATAAAAAACCTCTACGCGTCCTAGAAAAAAAAAATTAGACATTGTTTTAATGTATCATGGGGCTTAGGAAATGACCATAGAACATACAAATAGTGTCTAGTAGGTTCATATTCACTAGTTGGACTCTAATAACGCCCCCAGGCCCAAAATTCAAAATCAGGCATTCCAGCTTTGGAGGAAGCAGGAGAGAAACTCATCGATTATACTCGGCTAAAGGCAAAGCATAATCGACAAGGGAAAAAACTCCTTGGAATACCTTAGTTGAAAATTACGTCTTAGGGGACCGAGCCGCTCAAAGCCCCTACTAGCACGCCTTTATTACAACAACCCCATGGGGCATAGTCATTTCAATACAAAAATAAAAAAAGGACTAGCCAAAATTGTCTAGGCACAAAATTCTGAACCTCTGATACACTAGATATGAACATAGACCATGTTCATCAACCGGCGGCTCAACAGAAGGTTTGTTATCCAACTTTTTGTACCATAGTTGGGTTACCTGAGGAGCCTTCGGTTGACAGACTTGTTCAAAGTCTGATTCCAGTGTATCAGTTGATCCGTCTACTTGTCTAGCCAATATTGGCCAGTCATTTTTTTATTAGAATAATTTTGACCATGGCCCCGCGGGGTTTGTAATAAAATGTGCTAGTAGGATATTTTTGAGTGGTTCGGTCTCCTAAGACATAGAATCGCAAATAGGGTATTCCAAGGAGTTTTTTGCCCTTGACAATTATGCTTTGCCTTCAGCCAAGTATAATTGACGAGGTTTTCTCCCGCTTCCTCCAAAGCTGGAATGCCTGATGTTGAATTCTGGGCCTTGGGGGGTTATTAGAGCCCAACTGAGTGTTATAAGCCTACTAGACATTATTTAGATAGATCATGGTCATGTCCTAAGTCATCTGGACACACAAAAAATTCGAAAAAATCTTTTTCGAACAGTGAAAAAGTTTTTTTTTTAATTTTTAATTACTTTTCGTAAGTTTTTTGGGTTAATTTTTCCATAAATTAAATGGAAAAAACCCGTTCGTGATCTAAACTCAGAATTCAGTGATTGAAGGCAATGTTATCAGAACCGGACCGGTCATTGAACCGGCGAAGCCCAAAATGTGAACCGGACCGGAACCGGAAAAAAACCGGGTAAAAAACCGGCTAACTAAAAAATACATAAAATATTCATATTTTGTAAAAAAACATATATATTCATGTGCATACATATGAATCCAAACCA
>LPNX011003515.1:22106-109026 GCA_001517045.1 Pseudotsuga menziesii
AATAAAGTCTTAAGTGATCATTAACAGGTGTACAACAATATTTCAGAATTTAAACATTATCATCATATCAAAACAATGTATGTATTTTCAGTCTGATATATGAGTGCAAAATAAGGTTGTTATCAGGCCATTATTTAATTGCAATCCAAACCAACGAAATCTAACCTTCTAACCAGTGTTTTGTTTCTTTTCTTGGGGGTCTTTAAATAGTGTTAGGATAGGCTTAGGGTTAGGTTAGGAGTAGTAGTTTAGATGTTTTTTTGTTTTTTTTTTTTTAAATTTGCAAAACCGGTCGGTTCAGAGGCCGGTTTGGTCCAGAGGCCGGTTTTGCAAATTTTTTTACTGAACCGGACCGGTTGACCCTGTGAACCGGTCAGACCGGCTGGTTTTGCCGGTTCCGGGCCGGTTCCGATAACACTGATTGAAGGCTCTAACCTTAAGCCAAAAATCATTCTTGATCAGCCAGCCAGTCAGAGCCAACTTTCAGATCAACAATCGGACACATAATGCCTTTTTACTCAAAAAAGTCAGTTTTGAGTAAAAAAATGATTATTTTGGAGAAAACTAAAACTCTCCAAATTAATCCAAATTCAGTAAAATAAAAGGCTAAATGACATCTCATAGAACACTTATGATGATTGGAGTTATCATAACTTAGCTTCAGTCATCATTAAGAGAGCAATTAATTTATTATCAGTTATCAGACATGTCATCTCCAGCTAAAGATGAGATGGAGAGCTCTCATTGGTCCGGTGATTTGATCGAAGTGAAGACTGAAGCTTACACCATCAATGGGCTTCCTAAACCTAGCTCAAGCTCCTGCCAAACCTAAAGGATGAGCTTACCTACATCCAGACTCACACGTGTGGCCTCATCCTTGGCTTGTTTTCAGTGCACAGGTTTGGAGTGGGGGCACCTTGCCTGGGTGGAGGCCTCCCCTCACTCCTGGTTCTCCGGTTTAGGTCTGGGGTCTTTGTTAGGTGGCTAAGCTGGTTAGGGTTGCTTTTTTGGTTTTAGGGTTTTAGCACTCTCTCATTTGTTAAATAGAGGCTCTTTCAGCTCTATTAGGATGGACTTTTGTAGCAGAGTTACTCTGAGAAATTTGTATCAAGCATTTGCTTTAATTTGTTAATAAAGATCAGACTTTGGAGGTCCATGAGCTCTTGGATGTGGTAGTTTTTTGCAATTGGTTGAGGTGATATTGTCTCTAACCCCTATTTTTTTTTAATGCTTATGTGAGATTAAATTGTTTATTTGTTAGCTCAAGAGGGCCATTGTTGGCACAGTAGAACAATCATTTGTAGTTCAACTTGATTGTTTATGCGAAATACATTAGTATTTTGATGGACATGAGTAATCAGTATATACGTAATGTTGATCATGATTCACTTTTCTTAGCATACTAGCATGTATTTTGATCTCACGTTTTGTGTTGAGTTGTAGTGTGTTTTCAGGCTTCACAGGTTGAAGAAGGGTGTGAGCTTAGCTGCTTCTATCCCAGGCTTCAAACAACCTTTTTAATCTAACACTTTCATTGCAAGACCTACAAAGATCTTCTTTTTCAAAATACAAAAAGAAAGCTGGGAGTCTAGCTCTCTCTCTTGAGTTCCATCCATAATTTCAAATACTTTCTTGGTTACCGAACTTCCCTCTTCTAGTTCTCTCTTTGCTCCTTGATCCCCTTGTTTTTCTTGCTTGCTAACCTTTTCCTCCTTGCTTGGTTTTGCCCTTTCTTATCTTTTCTTCATCGTTGCCCCGTTTTACTCTTTTTACCACTCTTTTTCTTCTTTTTGGACAGCCCTAGTGTGCCCTAGTTTATGCCTCTTTTTTGCCTCTTTTTGCCCTAGTTTTTTGTCCTTCTTCTATCTTCCTTTTGGCCTTTTCTTCCCTTTTTTGTTTGCTGTCCTGTTTTTTTATTTTTATGACAGCCATCTTCCTTCTTCATCGCTGCCCTGTTTTCATCATTTTTTATACTCCTTTGGCCTCATAGTTGGCTGCCCTATTCTTCCATTTTCTTGTCTTTGACCTTCTCTTTGTTTTCCTTCCTTCTTCCTATCATTTTCTTCTTATTTTCAGCCTTCTTTGCCTTACACTTTTGCTCTCATTCAAACTTCTTCTTTTCCCTTTTTGCAAAGTTCGAGAAAAGTTTCTAGTAAAAGTAAATCACTCTTTTTTTACGCAAATTTTAATGATAGTAGAGTTGTATGCTTTTATTTGAAAAGCCCTTTCAGGGATTAAATTCCTAAAGACAAATTGTAATAATTTCAATAAAGTACTTTTGTTTGAGTGGGGTTTTTAAGTCCCCGCTCTCATCCTCCCCCATTTGGGGAGGCTTGTGTTGTGTTTACTTGTGTATGCTTAGGTTAAATTTGCTTGTCTTCATCATTATTTGCATCTTATGCTTAGAATATTAATTGTTAATCCATCACTTCTAATTCATTAATTAATTTGATTACTCTTTTAAATTGTTTATCTTTCTAAGTAAATAGACTGCTTAAATCTCTTGAATCACACCATAAGGTGGATCAAGAGTGCTCTCTGTCGGAGAGTTTAATAAGTCAGCTTTGCTTTTTATTCACATTGTTTAATCAATTAACTCTTAAGTAAGACTCTTGAACTTGCAAAAACACAAGTCAAGAGCACTCTCTATCGGAGAGCATCCTAGGTTTGCATAATCTCTGCATTAGTCTCATCTAAATTAGCTAAGTCTCTTGAACCATTGTCATAAGGCAGGGTCAAGAGTGCTCTCTGTCGGAGAGTCTTAATTAATCAACTTAATAAAACCTTCAACACACACACCCTTTTTAATTAATTAACTCCCTCCCCTCCTTGCCGGAGTATGCTCTGACCGATCCCAGATCGGAATACCCAAAAACGACACTGGATCTTTAAACCCCACAAGAATAATTTAATACTACTTAAACACCCGTAACCAACGCACCGGCATTGTAGGGATTCTTCCAAAGTACTTCCTAGTAGAGGCGTCGGAACCTCCCGCTATCTTAGATTCTATGCTAGCTGGTCAATCTTGGCGATACCAGCCTAGGATACTGGGCGGGCCCGACATGTCTTCAATGGAGGGAACTTAGAAGAGTCTCTCGGCTTTGACAAACTTTTGTTGACACTCTAAGCAAGACCACTATCAAAAACTTTTAAAATCTACCAAGAGCACTTGCAAAACCTAATACTCACTAGCTTGATTCCTAGACCTTATTTCACGCATTTATTTGACTCCATAAGGCACTCGTCCTTTGTTATATTTGATTAATTTTCTATCTTGATCAATTGTCTATGGGCCATTTCAATTGATTATATTTGAATGCTTAAGTTATAAGTTTGGAATCTTTGCTTATCTGTGTGATCTCTTGTTAGCAACGTGGATTGCTTTGATTAATCATCATCCCCCTAATATTAATCATTTTAAATCACAGTAACTCCTAAACAACACCCATCCACATCCAAAAACATCTAAAAATTAACTTAAAACATTGAGCCATAGAAAACTCTTTGTTAAGGACTACCCCCCTTGGCTTCATTAGGAGTTAGCCTAAACGGAGGAGCTAGGAGTAAGTGACAGTTCCTAGCTCTGTGCTTGCCTCCAAGGTCACACCTCTCCCACTTTCTCAAGTGAGGAGACAGCTTTCGGAAGATTTCTGCTGCTGGTGTGCGGTGTGCAGACAACAAGGTTCAACTATGGTACAAAATAGTTGGTAACAAACCTTTCATTTAATCCTTCGCTCTAATGTGTCGTACGATTCGCATGAGTAGAGGAAGCTCGCATGTGTGGGGGTTGGTTGGATTTTGTTGGTAAGATCTTGTGGTGTGTTGGCAGCTAGTAATTGATTGGTGGAGATTGGTGAGAGAGGTGTCAATAACCTCTACAGTTCTTCTTCAGTTCAACTCAATGGGACTCCTCTTTAGTTCAGTTACACTCCAGGTTCATCTTTAGTGTTGGTGAGGCCCCCTTGGTTCTCTCTTTTCCTATTTAAGCGAGACTTTCTTCCTCATTTAGGGGGGAGCAAAGAACCTCTGCTCTTGTATCATTGTTGTTGTTTATCAATAAAATTTGAAAGGCTTTGGAGGCTCATGATCTAGGGCAAGTTGTGCATATGGTGATTTCTTTGTGAGGTAATATTGTTCAATAATTTTGCTTTGCCTAACTAAGAGTGTGGCTTAGAAGGCTCTTTGTAGCACTTAGGGTAAGCATTTGCAGCTGTCAATTTGCTTATTTATTTTCTTGCTATTAGTGATCTAACAGTTCATGCTTTAGTCGGTTGTAATTCATGATCTTTTGGTTTTCTAACTGTGGGGTGTACCAAATCTAATTCGTTTTGTGCAAGCTTGATGAGTGTGTAGATTACCATCCCAAGTGAAAGGTTGAGCTCGGTTGCATCTCCTTTGCTTTCGATTATAAGTCGAAACCAACACATATGCATTCTTTGCCCTCATCAAAGATCCTTCCAATCTTGCAAGAAAGATTCAAGACTTCAACAGTTTTTCTTCCCCTTCTTAAAATTTTATCTCTCTCTCGGTTACTTTCATTTAACAAGTAAATCATATGCTAAAGTTCATCATTTTTATTTACTTGTTTGATTAGATCTAAAAAGTGCTTTTGTTTCATAATCATAAGTTTAGATCAAGTTTCTCTTTCCTAGTTCTCGAAGTAGCAAAATCTTTCTATCTTTCGACAAGTACTAGGTTGTATTTTTAAAGCATTAACCCACTAACTTTGCTTTATTAGCTTGCTGGTTTTTAGCAGGTCGGAGGAAAAAGAAAGGGAGGTGCTGCCGAAAAATCAAGTTTTGGGCCATCCAAAGCACCCACGATCCATCTACCATCTCCCTCCTTCATTCATTTTCTTCCCTAAGCAAATTTGTAAGCCTTTTTGACACATTCTTCAAGGGTTAAAAGGCATTTCTTTTTCTTTTAAGCATTGTAAGTAATCATAAATAAAAAGCAAGTGGGCTACACAACGGCCACAGTCCATCCCCCTTGGGGGGTCTCACAGTGTCTTTTTATGGTTTGTCTTTTTCTAACGTTTTATTTTTACAACACATACACACAATCCGCCTTCACGAGCTGTATTCTTTGCTTAGTTAGTTTTAGTTTTCTTTCTTTCATTTTTGGACAAAGTAACAAACACTAACCCGACATTGATCTACCAAATTACCCAAAGGAGCCTGCTCATTTGGGGAAAAGATATTCCTTGCCGTAGTAATTAGTCTCGGCAATTTTACATTCTTCGTTTTACAATATTAATTTGGAATAAAACAATTTGCCATTTTGGCGTATGCTCTTGCCCATCGTAGGTTCGCCCTGAGCTTTGGGATAATCAAAAGCAGCAATGCGCATTGATTGATTTCTCACATCTAACTAAGCAAACTCACATTAATAAAAGCAACTTCCCCAAAACATTACCAAAATCTGGCATATGGAGCCTAAGAAATAGTGGGCAAATTCTTCAGGGAAAGCGGGAACAAGTAGAAAGCAACTGTGGGGTATCGTTAGGCTACATCCTTGTTGATGTAGTGTTGAACACCCCCCCACGACTCCATCTAGCCCACATTTTCCCGTGCAGAGCCACTCTTCTCAAAATCCGGACATATTCTCAGTACTTCACAGTATATTGAGAATCCCCTTCCCATAACTTAATTCATCCTTAATAACTTTAAAACTGACGAAGACTCCACTTGCAATACATTTACAGCTTTTAGCAGCATTAGACTCCATTCGGCACTGGCACTATCTTCAATTTCATATATTGCTTTCAGGCTATGTTGCACGGGGACCCGTCCCCCCTAACATTTCACTCGTTCCCTGCGTTCCGGCGTTCCGGGGACTTTGGAACTCCTCGGAAACATCCCCAACTGGTCGAGGACTCCATTGGGGACTCGGGGACTTTTTCACCGTACCCTAAACGTACCCCAAAAAATAGGGGACGTTTTGGGGACGTCCCCGAAGTCCTTAGACCAATCGGGGACTCCCACGCATCCCCTTTCCTATACATTAAAAAAAAAAATTTATTAAAATTTTATTATTTAAAAACTTAAAACCTTACCTTCATTTATGCTTAGATAGACTCTTCGTTTTGCATATGAATTTCAAGTTTTAAATTTTAAAGACTAAAATATTTATGTGATTACATTTGTAGACTTTAGTCTTTTATGTTTCATGAATGATTCATAACTTTTAACTTTTAAATTGAAATTGAAATTTTTTATGTTTTTTAATTTTTCCGTTTTTTTTATAAAGTTTACATGGCAGATATTTTAATCTCATGCTGCAATCATGTTCTAATTTTTCACTTTTATGACTCATTTATCTCAATCAAATGCTACTAACATGTATGTTTTGATGTTTCAATGTTTCATTGTTTTATGATAAAAAATCATGGAAGCTATTTTAATATTCTACTGCAAAGATTTTTTATTTTATGATTTATCTCAATGTAAATCATTTTTATTTTTAATTATATATATATATTGTTTTTAAATTTTATATTATATAATTGTCGTCCCCTGAAAAATTGGGGGTGCACTCTAGCCGTCCAGGAAACTCGTTCCTACGTCCCCCCATCCCTGAGACCAGTGCAACATAGCTTTCAGGTCATCTATTTTGTAAATTGCCATATCTATTTTCATGTTGCTGTTATATTAATTTTACTTGCAAGTAGCTTGTTTCAATATTGATTTATCAAAACTCCTAACAAAAACAATTCATTCATAACTAGTAAAAGTAAGAGCCTTAGCAACTCTTTCATAGGGACTACCCCCCTTGGCTCCGTTAGGTGTGGCCTAAACAGAGGAGTCAGGATCAGGTGACAGCACCTGACTCAAGACTTGCCCCCAGGGACGCACTTAGCAGCTTGAAAATTTCTGCTACGCCAATTGCCCCCCATGTGTGTGAAAGGCAGCAACATATATATTAGGTCATCCTTCAAAAGACGAAAGAATAAATGGTGGGTCTGGTCATGCCTGGGCATTGAGTCCCTTTTTGCAGGGGTTATACCCCCTTGGGTCAGGGGACCCATTTTATCCCTGTTTTCAAAGAGACATCGTCAGGACATCCTTTTTTTGTTAGAGATATCTTTGTGATCTTCCTGAGCTGTTCCCAAGCAGTCAAAAAGCACAAGTTTTGATTGGAACTAGTTAGAAAATCCACGACTCTTGGTATGCTAGTTCTCTGAATGACTTTCAACCTCTCAAGGTATATCCCAATGACAGAATTACATCTTACCATACAAATATGTTTACTTCACTTTTTGGTTTGTGTATTATAAGGGGTATCTTTCTTTAACAGTTTTTTTTCTTGATTAGATGTTATTTTTTGTGGTGAAATCATCATTCATTTTAGCATGAGATTAGACTTGTAACATTGTTGGACACGTGTTCTCTAGTTTTGGATATGATATTTAGGAATTTGAGTTGCCTGTATTTTTTGTGTATTTGTGGAGACATGTATATTTAGATAATTTGTCTTCACTCTGAATTTGATTCAAGGATCGTGTGCAGATTCAGGGTTTGTGGAAAACCAAGAATACAAGTATGGCTAAGTTGTGTGCAGAGGCAATGAAGCTTAAAACAAAATTTAAAGAGTTCTACGTCAGACATATTGACAGGGTAAAGGGCATTGTTTCTATCTGCTTCAGTTTAAGTTAGCCAGTGTCTTTGTTGATGTGGTGAAAGCTTGAACGATGAATAGAATTCAGTTTACTGCTTTCTGATGCGGGATTCCCTTTTGTTAATATCTTCTATCTATATTTAAAATAAGCCTAATGCAAATGCTGATTTGACATGTCAAATGTATAGAGGCTGGAATCAGCCCATTTTAATAAATACAGAAAGGGTGTAGGATAGTGAACATCCTTTTTTTATTGATGTATTGAAAATTATTTGTTGCACTAATTTTTGGCATTGAAATATTGAATAGTGAAGGATAGGACAGTTAGCTGGGATCAAGAATTATTTTTAAAAATTCAGACACAAGAAGAGTGATTACTAATTAGCACCCTTGGAACTGAGATATGATTTTTATAGTAATAAGCAATTTCTGTGATAAGGATTTTCTTTACACATTTGTAAATGACAGGAATTCAATTCTGATGCTGATGCTCTAGCGAATGCTGCTATTAAACTTCGAAGTATGTGTCAAACATTTTGGTAAACTGTCTTAGGATTTCTTTTGTCAGCTATTATAATCACTTCTACTATGGAACTGACTCCAAATAAACTGATGTCTATCTGCATGCAGATGGTGAATGCTTTTCAAATAAAGTTGATGCCAAGGGACATACTGCATAATAAACAGCTATATCATCAAAGAAAAATAGCTTGTTTTTTGAAAGACTGCTTTGATGAGTTTTTTGTGGACTTGCTAAACTCTCAGAGTTGAAGTTTGTGCCAACAACGTGATCTGTCAACATGGATGCCAGATTTGGATTATTTCATTAAACTGCAGAAGCAACAACAGTTTGTGCAAACGATACATGATGTGTCGACATGGATGCCAGATTTGGATTTTATCAATAAAAATTCCAGCAGCAACACACCCATTATGGATAGAGTTCAGAAAATATTCATTTGAATCGGGAAGCAACAGTCTTGTGAAGCAACAGCTGTGCTGATGATTGCTGATTGAGTTACACTGTGGATCTGTTTGTGATGGAGATTTCAACTATCAGGTGACTGTCTGCTGTTTTCTTCCAATTTTTCTCATCAAACATGAACTCTCCAAAATGAATCAAAAGAAGCTGTGATAAGTGATTAGTTTGTGAGATGATTTCAATTCTTCTCATGGAGTTGAGGTATAGAGATGGCATGCCATCAGATTCCAGGTATTTAATGAGCAGTCATAGCTCTCATATTTCTTACTGCAAGGAAATCTGTTTTTTGTACTGTTTTCCCCTCATCAAAAAAAGGAAAAATGTACTGTAGTCAAGACTAGGACTGAGACTTATGATTGTGGTTGCTTTACCTTCAGCTCTCATCTCAGGAATATCTATGTTTCATGACCTTGATCACTACAAAGCAATTATATCTTTGATACACTCGTAGATGAGTAGATACAGGTTTAAATAACTTGGTGGTTCAAATTGGAATACAATATTCATATAGTTGATTGTCAAGTTTTGTGGCATTGTGCTATGCGAGGTGTAATAAACAATCCCTACTTCAGACACTCTTCTGTGATGCAAGAAACTAGAGATAGGAAACAATCATATGCAGTCAATAGGCTATATCAATGCATTCAATTTTAACAAATTTAAAAAGGCATACAGTATATCATGCTCCTGTTTATTTTGAAATCCAGCTTTCTAAATTTGCCTAAACATAGGCTATCTAATATTTTACTTGAGGTTTATTTCCAAGTTTAGTTTTATATATCCAAATATCTTTAAATTTCACATATATGGATTGCACTTTACTGTAACATGATTTAATGACTTATTGTACAAAGATTACATTTTTACCATGTATAAAGATCCTCCTATTATATCTATGCCACCTGATGTAAGATTGGATTAACTTTTATTTTTAGTTTTTCTGTTGAAAAAGACATTGAATTGCATTTACTTGAACGTGTATACTATATTTAGCTTTATCTTGTATTGAAGGCTTGTGATATTTTTTGTTCTCTCACAAAAGTTTTCATTCTGACGGGAATACGAGTATCCTCCGATATTTTCTACAAGTATGAGCATTTCCTTTTGTTAGCCAAAAAGTGATCAATGCTCAGAAAAAGAAAAAGAAAAATTGAAAAACGCAACACAAACTTTTCAATTGTCAATACCTTACAAAGAGAGACATTACTGGCAATTGGAGCACAAACCTTGGGTTTTCTAATTTAGTCAATTTATTTGAGAAATGATACATAATGATAAGATGTTTCTTCAAATAGAAGCCCTGGAATAAATAACACCAGGTGGGGAAGCTTACTATTTATGTATGTAATAATGATGCATTTTCCAAATTTATTATTTTCAATATTTTGTTGGCACTCATAAAGCTAAGTTGATTCATTCATTTTGTTGGTGAATAATTGTTGGATTGGTCTCACAACTATTAATGTTTTATAAAAATATATATTTCTGTTTGTTAAGGGTTATGCACCTCGAGGTTAACATGGCATAAATATCACATCATTGGATTCCTTTTGGGGGGCAAGTCTCGAGTAAAGTGCTATCACATGAAACTTGACTCCTTTGTTTAGGAAAACTCTTAACAAAGCCAAGGCTGGAGTAGTTCCTAAAAGTTAATTAGATTGTTTTAAGCTTTAGGCTTGTCAATGTATAAGTTTAAGAGTTTTGAAAATGAAAACTAAGAACAAGAAATTGCAATAATAAAATTTATCAATAGTGCATAAATTATATAAACATTTCAACACAAGATTTACTTAAGTAAAGAGATCGTACGATGTCGCAAAGAAGATCGGTGCCAAAAATGGAGTCGATACTAAAGTGTTGTGATTGTTTTGCAAATGTACTTGGTCAATGTTGTTGCCTTACACACACCTAGGGGTTTAGCATAGTAGA
This sequence comes from Pseudotsuga menziesii, assembly GCA_001517045.1. Classification (NCBI taxonomy): domain Eukaryota; kingdom Viridiplantae; phylum Streptophyta; class Pinopsida; order Pinales; family Pinaceae; genus Pseudotsuga; species Pseudotsuga menziesii. The sequence goes on from LPNX011003515.1 coordinate 32,638, forward strand.
AATCTTCAAGATACTAAGTGTCCTTGGGGGCAAGTCTCGAGCCAGGTGTTGTCACGTAATCCTGACTCTTTCGTTGAAGTAGAACTCCTAACAAAGCCAAGGGGGTAGTCCCTATGAAAGAGTTTTTAAGGCTCTTTGTTATTTATTAGTTGTGGTCGAGATTGTTTTTAGGAGTTTTTAAAAGATTTGAAAATGATACTGACATGAAATACTGCAAATATTAAATTGAACTCAACAACATAAGAATATAGCATTATCACAATATGATTGAAAGCAAATAATGATAATGCAAGATTAATTATTGCCAAATGGAGTCACAAAATTGTTGTTGTGAAAAGGAAGTATTTTACAATTTGTATTTGGTCAGTTTTATTTTATTCAATGATGAGTGGATTAAGGCGAAGAAGGGATTCCTAATATACCAAACAATACTTGGGAATATGTCCAAATTTCAACCCAAGTGGCTTCACACAAGGATGTGTGGGCTAGATGGAGTCACAAGGTGATGCCCAACACTACACCAACAAGGATGTAGCCTGACGAGGCCTCGCGGTCACTTTTTAGTGGTTCTCGCTTTCCTTGTAAAATTTTCTCACGAGTCTTGAATTTTGATAATGTCGGATTTTTGTTATGTTTTCAAGGGATTTTGATTTATTAATGTGAGTTGGTTAGTTAGATGTGGAAAGCTTAGAAAGTGCACACTTTATCTTTTGATTATCTCAAAGATCAAGGTGAACCTGTAGTGGGAAAGAGCATACACAGAAAGGCAGATTGTTTATTCCAATTGAGAATTGTGAAAACTCAAAAAAAGTGAAAATAGTGAGACTAATTACTACAGCCAAGAGTCTCTTTCAGGCCTAAAGGCAATACTCAGGAGAGCAAGGCTGAGTTAGTGTCAAATTTTAAGAAATGAAAAGAAAAAACTTCGGTTGAAATTTATTACACAAGAAAAACTACTCTAAAAAGTTTAAGCAAATAAAAGCAGTAAACCAAACAAAGGGGACACGAGCCCAAATGGAGAACGAGGGTGTAGGGGCTCTAAGCCCATCGTCTCTTTATTGATTATATTACAATGCTATTTTTTTTATGAATGTGGTTGTCTTTTGATCTTGGAAAATGATCAAAAAAGGCATACAAAGCTCGCTTGGAAAAGGGGAATGAAGAAGGGGGGATTTTGGGTGCTCCAGATGACCAAGAATTCAAAATTTTGGTCCACCAACTGTTCTACATCTCATGAGTAAAAGAATACAACCTACTTAGTATTTAATGACATTTTGAAAAAAAATTGTGTTTGTAAGTACTAAAGGAATTGACGTAGATCTAAGCATTTAGAATGAGCCTTGAATTGCTTTAGATCTAGTAACTATGCAATACAAGAAAGATATAAAATGAAACTTTGTACATCTAACTTTTGTTAAGCATAAATGGAACCAAGTAACCTAGAAGAAAATTTGGTTTTAAAAGAAAGAAAGAGGGGAACGAAGGGAATAAGCTCAAGCTTTGAACTCTGTAGAAAACTTGGAGATGCCTGCGGGAACAAAATAATATTAGATCCAAAGTAAAGGTGTTGAAAGGGAAAATAGATGCAACTGAGCTCACTTCGCTCTTTCAAACTGGTGATATGCACACCTTAAAACATCTTACACAAGCGAGGTTAAAACTAATATATCTCTATTAAAAGAAACTAAGAGAGCATTAATACAATTGAATACGTCTTGCTACTCCTATATCTCTCATAATGAAATATAAATAAACAAGTCAAACTATGAATGTTTAACCTACGTGCACTAAAAGGCCTTCCAAACTAGATAAGCTACATACTTAATGTAAAATTTGAAAAAAACAAGCAAGATATCACCTAACAGCAGCACAACATTCACAGAAGATTATAGCACTAGATGGACCTCCAAAGTCTTCACATTTTATTCAAAAGAGAAACTTTACAGAGTACAAGAGCATAGCCAAGCCTTTCGATCCTTGGCCCGTGCTTAACAATGAGCTAGACTCTTGCTTAAATAACAAAGAGAGACCCCAAAGGGGCGCACCCAACTAAAGATGAGAAGACGAAAGCTTGAGTTCGTTGAGTGATTAAAGGGATGTGTTGGTTGTAATCTCAATGTGGAGGTGCCACCTCTCATAAGAGAGATATGACCCTCACTCCGATCCCCACCAATCCAATATTCAATCGATGCATCACCAAAACGTGAGCTCATGAGGAGGGACACAACTCCAAACTTAGTGACAATGTGTGAGGGTGATAGAATCAAGGAATTCGTTGGAGTGGATTGAATAGTGTGTGCCACCTCTCTTTTAGAGAGTTCATTACCCACTTACTATATGACATACAACCAAATCGCAAATCATATGGAGGATGGCGCTATATCTCGATCAGAAACTTTGGCTACACTCCAAATCTATTTCAAAAATCACGCCTTTAATTTAGGATGAGTGCACCCACTCAAGGAGACAACTTTGCCATCTCATCAAACATGTCAAATCATGCTTCCTTTGAATTTTTTCACTTTTTGTCACCTTGTGATATTGTTTCATTTTTAACATTTTTGGGGCATTTAGTTGCACTGTTAGAGAAAAAATGCCATACTAGATAATTTAATCACCTGAAGCATAGGAAAAGTGGGTCTCAGGGTAAAGAGGACGCTCCGAGTGAAATGAGCATCCCCTCGTAAAAAACAGATTCCAGAGCACATTGCTATTACAATTTGAAAATTTTCATTTAAACCATTAAAAATGGCCTAATTTTACGAGAAAAGTTATTTTTTGGAATTAAAAAAAACCTAGGTGGACTTAGTACATGTTCATAATGACTCAAAACAATGTCTAGCATGCTTATATACATTGACACATGAACTTTAATAACCTCCCAGGGTATAACCACCAAGGCGACCATTCCATCTTTGGATGAGCAGTGAAAAACTTGAAAATTATACATCGCTTATTCAACATTGCATAATTGACAAGGGAAAAAACACCTTGGAATAATCGGATTGACGTCTAAGTCCCAGGAAGCCAAATCATTTACACAAATTTCATCGTGCTAGCACATTTATTACAAAATTCCCATGGGGTATGAACATGTAATTATTGAAAAAGGGACCCCAAATGGTCTTGAAATGTTTTTTGAACCTCCTAGCACTAATAATGAACAACTAGCTTGTTCATCACTTTGGTGGCTCATTGGAAATCCACTCAAATGCAACTTTAGTGGATAACATCTAGCTCCAACTGCAGGATGTGCTTGATCAGGTCTTTAGGCAAGGAGAGTATACGAGAACACCAAAATCTATGGTTTCTATTAGCTGTAAACATATCAACTTTACAAGAAAACCTTAGTAACACAAGTTTTAAGAAAAAATCAATGAACCATAAATTCTTTTATTTGAAAAGAAAAACTAACTAATGAAAGAGAGTATTATTCCGAAGTACAGAAAAGAAATGTGTAAAGTAAATGCTCACTTCAAGGAGCTTATTTTTCTATTCGAATTATGATAAAACAAATTTTTAAGTAAAATCAAATATCCAATGTAACCATTTAAGCATTTTATCAACTTTAACATTTTTTGCCTTATCTTTGGTTACCAGCCAAAGTAAGGAGACATTTTTCAAGAAATGCAAACCTGCATGAAACTTCAAGATGGGAGGGTTGGACGGGAGATTATAATCATGGAGCAGATCATCGAATTGCTTCCCAAACTGGCAAGTCCTCTTGCAAGCTTCTTCTATCCAAGATTGGATAGGAGTGATGTGCACATCTCTATGATGAGGTAGATCATCGTACTCATCAAAAGGGCTTGTATGCTTATAATTCGGTGTATGTCCCAAATTGCTCCAAATCATAAGGGACATATGTATGTGAAGACAATGGCTGAGAAAAATCTTCAACTAGTTGCACCCAATTTGATTCCTCACTGCATTGTTTCTCCGGGTCCTCATTAAAGATACTCAAATACAACTTTGACTGATCATATGAAAACTCTGATTGCTCTTCTTTGCAACTTTCAAAAGTCTCAGAATAAACACTCCCCTCACTGGACATATCATAGATGGGATTTTTCAAAAATATTTTCCAAAGTCTCATAAATTGGATTTTCAATAAAAGTCCATTAGTCATCATCCCTATCAATGTCGGATATGAGATATGCCTCATCATTGGTATCAAGTCCCTGGCTACACCTCATTCTACTCAAAACAAACTTCTTCAAAAAGTTGAGTTTCAAAGATATCACATGGGACCCAACTTTCCCAACCTTCAACCCCATGTGAAGAACATGGGGGAGTGTCATTACAAATATGTTAGGATTATTAATCCTCCCTTGTTCAAATGTCTATTAGAATAATTTAGCCTAACTTAGGAACCTTAATTAATTATTTGGGTCCACTAGTACAATTGGGTCCACTTGGCCTAATGGGGCCACATGTACCAGTCACTGGAGTGTGGGAAACACTGCTAGAGGTTAACGGTCACTTACAGCATGTGCATGCATCAGTTTGGATGCCTCCTAGACCAATCCCTACATTTTAGGAGCCACTGGGAGGCTCGACACCAACCTACTTCAGTTAGTTGGAGTTAGTACTATTCAGTCTTAGTTAGCCCCCAGTTACTTTCAGTTAGTTCACAATTAGTTAGCTAGCGCAAGCTTTGCATGGATAATGCATGGCTGCATGTGGAGTAGGCGCCTTTGCCCACCTACCACACTCAGTTGCACTGAGTTAACTAGCTATCACTGATTGATTGAGTTGATTGGACATCTGAGAATTGATGTTGGACTCTGATATTGATTGAGGCACCATGAGTTAGAGATTCAGTTAGATACAATTAGATCCACATAGTAGATTCGAATTGCTCCCTAATGCATTTGAATTCTTCCTCTTTGTAAACTATTGTAACACCGGATTATTATTGTAAATGATACTGTAAATTCCTTAGCAATACTTGTATGTTTCCTGTGTGGTTTGTTTTGTTCAGTTTGTATCTTCATTCTCCATTTGCTACAAACATTATTAGAACTATCTTCTTGAAGATCTAAATGGCATTCAAATTTTAATATGGTATCAGAGCCTTCTTAGGCAGGTTTCATGCTTGTTTCTCCCCATCGGACATCAAAAGCAGTTGGGTTTCAACAGAAGTCCCCTATGATGATTTGCTAGCTTTGGATTTATTCAGAGCAGCGGAGAGGGCATGACGGACCCTGAAAACATGTTCGTATTGAGAGGAAAAGCATGATTCTAACAGTTCATATGTTTTAGTGTGTTATTATAGTGAAATTGACAGGTGCTACATAGCTTGTGTGAAGCTTTTGCAGTCTTTCAGCTGGATCAATTATGAGTTCTCAAACTCCTGAACCACGGATCCTCACAATTTCCAATTATCTTGATTGGAGGATTGATATGCAGATGGCATTGCGCAAGCATGGCTACCACGGGATCATACATGGATGGAAACCTGAGCCTCATCATCCAGTTGAAACGAACAAGTTTATGAACCGTGGTGATGAAGCATTCAGGTACTTATGTACTTATATATCCAGAGATCTCCTCTTCCACCTAGAAGAATTGAGGACTCCCAGAGAATCCTGGGAGAAGCTTGATAGCTTGTCTAACAAACAAGATGAGCTTCGGGGACACATTCTGGAGAATGAGTTGGTATTTTTACATCCCAACAGTTTCGATACTATTGAGCAATTCTTTATTAAATTCAAGTCTCAGGTACTTCAATGCAGACAATGCGGAATAGAGCAGAAGGATGAGTAGAATGTCCTTTCAATACTTAACAAACTAGCCCTTCAGTATTTTGTATTTGTTTTCGTATTTCATTCCAAGCGAGAAAGCTTTCCTGATTGGAAAGATCCTTCATTAGATTCTTTTTCTAAGTCCTTAATCAAGGAGCAAGACAAGTTGATACGAATGGGAGTCATCAAGACATCCAAAGATCAAGATCTCCTAGTTTCTAACTCTTCCAAAGCGCAAGCAAAGGGGAAATCAAAGAAGAAGGAGCCAAAAGCAGTTGATTTGAAGCCTAAACAAAATCAGCAAACTTCTGAAGGGGCCTCCGACTCTAAGAAGAAGAAGTATGAAAAGAAGTTATGTCCCTATTGTGAAAAGGGGTACCATCTTGAAGATCATTGTATGAGGAAGGAAATTGATGAAATGACAGCTCTTCTCAAGCAGCATAACATTGCTTCTCCAAGAGAAAAGAAGCTTGATGAAGAACCACAGACAAAAGATACTGAAAGGTGTCATGCTTTGAAAGCAACTATATCTTCATCCTCGCCATACATAATAGATTCTGGAGCTTCCAACCACATGATTACTTCCAAAGAATCCTTCTCTACCCTATCACTATCAAAGGGGCCTAATATTCACATGGGAGATGATTCCCAGATTCCAGCAGAAGGAAGGGGCTTAGTCAGAACGAAGCATGGTGAGTTCAAGAATGTCTTATATGTGCCCTCCCTTGCTTCTAACATGTTGTATGTTTATCAAATGACTCATACAGGCTCTCCCAAGAGAGTTACATTCAATTCAGAATCAGTTGAGATTACAGAAAAATCCACTGGACTACTTGTAGCAAAAGGTATTGCAAATCACTCTACCAAAACTTATGAGTTCTCACATTTCTTACATGTTTCTCCTCCTATAGCTTTATTGTCTCATGCTAACAACACCAGCAAGATTTGGCATGAAAGATTTGGCCATCTCAATTTCAAATATCTAAAGCTACTCCACAATGATAAAATGGTTGAAAGTTTTCCCTCCATCCAAACTTTCGATGGAGTATGTGTAGGTTGCTTGGTAGGTAAGTATCCATAAAAGAAGGCACATAGCTCTGCCTCTACACTTGATTTGATACATAGTGATGTAGCGGGACCTATGCCCACAAACTCCATTAATGGTTACAGGTACTTCCTCACCTTTATTGATGATTGTTCTAGGTATTGTTGGATCTACTTCATAAAACAAAAATCAGAAGTTTTTTAGACTTTTAAAGTTTTTAAGGCTATGGTTGAGAACAGTTTCAATAAGAAGATCAAATCAATAAGATCTGATAAAGGAAGAGAGTACATCAAAAGAGATTTCCATAGTTTCTATGAATCAGAGGGGATTCGAGTGGAACACTCAGTTCCATACACACCACAGCAGAATGGTGTGGCTGAGAGGAAGAACAGATCACTGAAAGAGATGGCAACATGCCTTCTCCATGCCAAACATCTACCTCCTTCTCTTTGGGTTGAAGCAGTAAATTGTGCTTCGTATTTGCAGAATAGGGTTCTCCACAAGTCAGTGGTTGGGGTCACTCCATTTGAAATACTACATGGGTATAAGCCCAATGTCTATCATCTGAGAGTTTTTGGTTCCAAAGCTTGGGCCAAAATACCACTTGAAAAGAGGAAGGCCTTCCAAGCCCAAAGTAGCGAATGCATTCTGCTGGGATATGCAAAGTATGCAAAAGTTTACAAAATGATGGAGTTTGCAACCAGAAGATGCTTCATTGAAAGAAGTGTCCAGTTCGAAGAAGATCAACTGCATAATACTCCTCCAGTAGCACAGGAAGGTATAACTATTTCTCCACCTATTTTTGATGATGATGATGTACTCCAGGTTTCATATTCAGATGAATAAGATCACATCCAGCATGATCCTGTTATTGACACTGAATCTCAAGATATTCTAGATCTAGATGCAATACCTATTCCTAATTAGAAGCCTAAACCCATATGGGCTCAAAAGACTATTGATGCAACTGGAAGTGGTGCATCATCATCACATTTTTTCAGGTATTTATTGTTTTTGGGGCAGCGAGGTCCGTCAAAAGTATGCCAAGTGGGTACTCATTAGATGCAGAATTTAATTCCGCATCCAACGAGCTCTCTCGATCGAAATTTGAGTAAAAACACAGGGAGATATGTCAAAAATACAAACAAAAAAAGTAGTTNTGTATATTAAAAAAGTGTTTAAGACCTATACAGTGTTTCAAATTTAAAGAAAATTCATTACCTAACACATGATCACATGGAATTTGAATTAAAGTTAAAAGGCCCATTTTGAGTTGAAATGTCCTCTAATGGTGCATCAAAGTTCTAGGTCGGTGCTACTTGATGATGCTAAATGATCAGCTACATGTCCCACAGAAGCAAAAACTTGATCATTCCCTACCTTCACCATCCAGAAGAGACAAACATAGTCATCAGTTCAAAAGTATATTGAGAGGTCCACTGATGGACCATGTTGCTGCATAGTGATGCAAATTTGCAGCAGTGTTTTTGCTCAAGTTATTTTTCTAAGGAGAAAGCTTCTTTCTTCTAAATATTGCTTGCAGTTTGTTATTTCCTGCTTATTTTGAGGGAGGGGTTCTCATGAGGTTTTCCCCTATTTCCTCGATTGTATTAAGTAGCATTTTTTACTATCTTTTAGATTGTATTTGGGTGACCTATGGTCTTGTTACCATGGCCCATAGTTGTCCAAGTTAGTATGTAGGGGGGGTGTTAGGATTATTACTCCTCCCTTGGTCAAATGTCTATTAGATTAATTTATCCTGACTTAGGTACCTTAATTAATTATTTGGGTCCACTAGTACAATTGGGTCTACTTTGCCTAATGGGGCCACATGTACCAGACACTGGAATGTGGGGAACACTGCTAGAGGTTAATTGCCACTTACTGCATGTGCATGCATCAATTTGGGCGCCTCCTAGACCAATCCCTACATTTTAGGAGCCACTAGGAGTCCCAACACCAACCTATTTCAGTTAGTTGGAGTTAGTAATAGTCAGTCTTAGTTAGCCCCTAGTTACTTTCAATTAGTTCACAATCAGTTAGCTAAAGCAAGCTTTGCATGGATAATGCATGGTTGCATGTGGAGTAGGCGCCTTTTCCCACCTACCACACTCAATAGCACTAAGTTAACTAGCTATCACTGATTGATTGAGTTGGTTGGACATCTGGGAGTTGATGTTGGACTTTGATATTGATTGAGGCACCATGAATTAGAGATTCAGTTAGATACAATCAGATCCACATGGCAGATTTGAATTGCTCCCTAATGCATTCGAATTCTTCCTATTTGTAAACTATTGTAACATCGGATTATTATTGTGAATGATACTATAAATTCTAGAGCAATACTTGTCTGTTTCCTGTGTGGTTTGTTTTGTTCAGTTTGTATCTTCATTCTCCATTTGCTACAAACATTATTAGAACTATCTGCTTAAAGATCTAAATGGCATTCAAATTCTAATAAAATATTATAGTCATTATGAATTTCTTCATAAGTGTCAATCTTTGTAATAGTTTCATCTTGGTGCCAATCTGAGAAAATGTTATCATTATTACTAAGATGGCATCGAGGAAATTCCAACTCCTCAATGTTGCATATCATGGCATTATGAGGAAGATATCTAAACATATCCTCAACTAAGGGTTCCTCATGTGCTTTTGTCATGTATTCTTTGTAATGCATCTTCGGAATACAATTGTCATCACATTTACTGAAGTAATCAAGGACAAGCTCCAAGTCTTCAATTTTTTTTACCGTGGAAAAATGAGGGGGATCTTCTTTATGATATTCTATGTTTGGAAAATAAAATGTAAAGATTGCTTTAAGAAAATTTTCCAAACCTTTCATACTATCCCTACCATCATTCCACTGCTTCAAGAATATCCAAAGGAAGCTTAAAAGGGAGGTGATACACTTATTTGGAAGGCCCTCAAAAAACCAACAAAAGGCATCTTCCTGCAAAGTACGAGTAAATAATTGCATCATATTGTCTTCATACAGAATGTTGAAGTCAACCATAAACTAGAGGAAAGACTTAATATGCCAGATGGTTGATTCACCATAATTTCCATGGAAGATGGGGAGCCATGTATATAACTTCCTATCGCCATCACCAAGGTTAGGAAAACCTGAGATGTTTGAAAAGTCAATAGGATGATAATTTTTGGCAAGATAAGCACCAAATTTCTTTGTTAATTCATCCATATCAGCATACATCTTATTTAACCATGCATTTTTCACTGACCTGGAGCTGTCAAATCATGAGCTTTAAAGATTTTTACTATGTTGAACGAGCTCATCTACACACAATTAGTCTCAACAATTTATATGAGAAGGCAAGGTTTTACCCCTTCAATAGAATCACCATGTGAAAAGAAAAATATGCATCATAAATATTTCACAAAAAGTTCTATTTTTTGTTTTACTTTGCAAAAGGAAAAAAGGTTAGTGGAGTTGTCAAACAAAGAATTAAAGATCTACTCTAATCATTCATCAAACAAAGCAAAAACTAAAAAGAAAGAAAAAATTCGTAACTCGAGAATAAACAGATTTATCCACGACAATGACGCCAGAAAATGGTGTTTCCTTACACACACTTGGGGAATTAGCGCAACAGAAATCGTCAAGTTGTTAAGTGCATCCTTGGGGGAAAGTCTTGAGCCAAGTGTTGTTACCTGATCCTGACTCCTCCGTTTAGGAAAAACTCCTAACGAAGCCAAGGGGAGTAGTCCTTATGAAAGAGTTTCTAAGGCTCTTTATTATTTATTTGTTGTGGATGAGATTTTTTTAGAAGTTTTTAAAGAATTTGAAGATGATATTGACATGAGATACTACAAATTTAAATCGAACTCAACAGCATAAGAATATAACATTTATCACAATATGAATGAAAGCAAATAATGATAATGCAATATTAACCAGTGCCAAATGAAGTCAAAAAATTGATGTTGTGAAAGGGAAATGTTTTGCAATTTGTACCTGGTCCCAACCAAAGTGGCATCACACAAGGACGTGTGGGCTAGATGGAGTCACGGGGGGATTTCCAACACTACACCAACAAGGATGACGCCTGACGGGGCCTCGTGATCACTTTCTACGGGTTCTCATTTCCATTGTAAAATTTCCCCACAAGTCTTGAATTTTGATAACATTGGATTTGTGTTATGTTTTCAAGGGATGTTGATTTATTAATGTGAGTTGCTTAGTTAAATGTGGAAATCTTAGAAAGCGCACACTTCCGCTTTTGATATCTCAAAGATCAGGGTGAACCTGCGATGGGCAAGAACATTCATAGAAGGGCAGATTGTTTATTCCAATTGAGAATTGGGAAAGCTCAAAAAAAAGTAAAAACTGTGAGACTAATTACTACAACAAGAGTCTATTTTAGGCCTGAAGGTCGTACTTGGGAGAGAAAAGCTGGGTTAGTACCAATTTTGAGAAATGAAAAAAAACTAAAGGAAATAACTTCAATTGAAAGTTATTACACGAAAGGAAAATTACTCTAAATAATTTAAGCAAATAAAAGCAGTAAACCAAACAAAGGTGACACGCGCCTTCCCCCAAATGGGGAAGGGGTGTGGGGGCTTGAAGGATGTTGTCTCTTTACTAATTTTATTACAATGCTAATTTTTATGAATGGGTTGCCTTTTGATATTGGAAAATGATCAAAAAAGGCTTACAAAAATCACTTAAAAAAAGAGAATGAAGAGGGGGGGATTTTGGGTGCTCTCGATGGCCAAGAATCCAAAATTTCGGCAACATCTCCTTCTCTTTTTCCTTCAACCTACTAAAAACTAGCAAGCTAACGACTATGATTTAGTAGATTAGTACAAAAATACAATAGAATACAACCTACTTAGTACTTAGAGACATTTCGAAAAAATTGTGTTTGTAAGGACTAAAGGAATCAACTTATATCTAATCTTAGAATGAACCTTGAATTGTTGTAGACCTAGTAACCATGCATAAAAAGAAATATATGAAATGAAACTTTGTAGATCTAACTTTTGTAAAGCATAAATGGAACCAAGAAACCAAGAAGAAAAATTGTTTTTAAAAGAAAGAAAGAGGGGAAAAGAGGGAATAAGCTCAAGCTTTAAACTTCATACAAAAATTGTAGATGCCTACGGGAGCAAAATAATATTAGATCCAAAGTAAAAGTGTTGAAAGGGAAAGAATACGCAACCAAGCTCACTTCCCTCTTTCAAACTGGTGATCTCCTTACCTTAAAACATCTCACACAAGTAAGATTAAAACTAGTGTATCTCTATTAAAAGAAATTAAGAGAGCATTAGTACAACTAAATACGTCCCGCTACTCCTATATCTCTGATAACAAAATATAAATAAACAAGTCAAAACTATGAATATGTATCCCATGTGCACTAAAAGGCCTTCCAAGCTATATAAGCTACATACTTAATGCAAAATTTGAAAAAATCAAGCAAGATATCACCTAGCAACAACACAACATTCACACAAAAAAATTTGCACCAGATGGACCTCCAAAGTCTTCACATTTTATTCAAAAGAGATAAAATTTACAGAGTCCAAGAGCATAGCCCAACATTTCGGTCCTCAGACCTGTCCTAAACAATGAGCAAGACTCTTGCTCAAATAACAAAAAGAGACCCTAGGGGGGCACACCCAACTAAAGATGAGAAGGCGAAAGCTTGAATTCGTTGAGTGATTGAAGGGATGTGTTGGTTGTGATCTCAATGTGGAGGTGCCACCTATCATAAGAGATATGTGACCTTCACTCCAATCCCCACCAATCCAATATTCAATCAATCGCAACATCACCAAAACGTGAGCTCATGAGGAGGGACGCAACTCCAAACTTAGAGTGACAATGTGTGAGGGTGAGGGATTCAAGGAATTCATTGGAGTGGATTAGATAGAGATGGGAACTACCTCTCTTTTGGATATTCCATTACCCACTTGCCATATGCCATACAACCAAATCACAAATCACATAGAGGATGGCACTCTATCTCCATGAGTAACTCTCGCTACACTCCAAATCTATTTCAAAAATCGTGCCTTTAATTTAGGATGAGTTCGCTCACTCAAGGAGACAACTTTCCCGTCTCATGAGTTCCCTCACTCAAGTATACAACTTTCCCGTCTCATCCAACACGTCAAATCATGCTCCCTTTGACTTTTTTCACCTTGTGATTTTGTTGGATTTTTTAGCATTTTTAGGGCATTTTGTTGAATCGTAAGAGAAAAATGCCATAAGTGATAATTTAATCACCCGAAGCAGAAGAAAAGTGGGTCCTGGGGTAAAATAACACTCAAAGTGTGAAAACAAGCATCTTCTTTTCGAAAACGGACTCTCGAGCACACTTTTATTACAATTTGAAATTTTCTATTTAAACCATTAAAAAATGGCTTGATTTTGCGGGAAAAAATATTTTTTTCGGAACTTAGAAAAAAACTAGGGGGACCTAGTAAATGTTCATAATGAATCAAAACAATGCCTAGAATACTTATATACATCAACATGTGAACTTTAATAACATCTCAAGGTTTAACCACCAAGACAACTATTCCATCTTTGGAGGAGCGGTGAAAAACTTGAAAATTATACTTTTCTTATTCAACATTGCATAATTGGAAAGGGAAAAAACACCTTGGAATGATCGGATTGACATGTAAGTCCTAGGAATCCAATTCCTTTACAAAAAGTTTTCCATGCTACCATATTTATTACAAAATCCCCATGGGGTATAACAATGTAAGTATTAAAAAAGGGTCCCCAAAATGGCCTTGAAAGGTCTTCTGAACCTCCGAGCATTGATAATGAACAAATGGCTTGTTCATCACTTTGACGACTCATTGGAAATCCACTCAAGTGCAACTTTAGTGGATAACAGACAGTTTTAATTTATTAAAAAACAAGTTGCTCAACAAAAGGGGGATTCTTAATATACCGAGAAGAATATGTCTAGACTTGCCACACTCTACACAAGAAAATGTGGGGTGCATCAGAGTCACAGGGGTACGTACAACAGTACACCAAACGAGGGTGTATCCTAACAAAGCCACGCAATCACTATCTAGTTGTTCCCGCTTTCTTTATAAAATTTCCCCACACAAGGTGATCTGGATTTATGCAGGAACGCAACAGAATATAGAAATAACCATAAAAACAGAGATACAGCGGAAATAACACTTCATTTCATTAATCAAAGAACTGAAACTTGTTTACATACATAATGGAAATAAACTAGCTAGAGTGTTGGTAGCTTATTTCTGAGAAGCGATGTGGTGGCTACATGCCTCTGAACTCTATGTTACAATGAGGCTCGAAGGCCTATATATTATTGAGAAATAATGGAAACCCTACACATCCGAAAACCTAAACCTAGGAGGTGAAATGCCAGAATATTGGCCCTGTTAGGTAACTTTGTACATCAATTTCCCAGGGTCGTAACTTTGGCATACTACCTCTGTTTGACACACATAATACATCGGTATAAATATTTACTCAAGGACTACATCCATAAATAAAAAAATTTAAATTTTGGAACTAACTCATATCTACCCGACCATTTGATGCCGAAAAAACGTTATTTAGGGCCTCAAAACGGCTCCGAAAGTTTAGGACCTGAAAACTACCAAAAATAGTAAATTGTGTTATAATTAAGGAAACTGAAAAACTGAAAGAAACAATGGTGGGGTTCCAAGTGGAATAGGCGGGTGGCCACCAATATCCTCCTAGATCATTCCTCCCCCATTAGGGAGAAATGGTCCCCATTACGTTGAGTTACTCCATGAGATGAGGAAACTTTTGTTGAACTTGGTCCCTAGTGAGCCACTTTGACTGGTGAAGGAGTTGGCCTGCTTTGACAACTCGATAAAGATGGATCTTCTACTAGCGGGTGTTCTTGATCTATGTGTTTATAATCCAATCAGTTGTGGCTTATTCCATGCAGTATGGGTTTAACTCTGTTAGTGTGAGTTGTTCTGCCATGTCTGATGTGTCCAGTAGAGGTGGAAAGTAGGGTCGAAGGCAGTTCACATTGAAAACTGGGTGCAAACCAAGGATTGGTGGAATACTGAGCTCGAAGGCATTGTCCCCGACAGCCTTGGTGATGGTGTATGGACCATATCGGAGCGGGAGAAACTTGCGATGGGGTCCAGCAAGGTGCTCCTTCTACAAATGTAGCCACACTTTGTCGCCCACCTGGAAGTTGTGTTGTACCCGATGTTGATCATGCCACCGCTTGTACTTAGCATTGGATTTGTCCAATATGTCATGAACCTGTTGGAGAATGTGTTGAATGCGCTCAATGAAGTTGTTTGCCTTGGAAACTTCAGACTGGACATGAGCTGAATCAGCATGAGTAGCTGCAAATGGCATGGCTACGTCAATGGGACATAGTGGATGGAATCCCAAGCCCACATGAAAGGAGTTGTGGTCGATTGAGCTATGGAGGGCCCAGTTATAGCTATGTTTTACATGGGGGAGGCTCTCATCCCATGTGCGTGGATGCTTTGAGTTGTACGTGCGCAAAATGTGTATGATCATCCTATTGGCGGCCTTTGTCTGGCCATCAGTCTGGGGATGGAAAGTTGTGGACTTTGTGAGCTTGGTGTCTAGAATTGACCATAGGCTATACCATAATGTACTAAGGAACATGTTGTTCCGATCTAAGATTATAGACTGTGGGATCCCATAGCGTACCCACACTCGTTCAAAGAAGAGTTTAGCAGTGGCTTCTACTATGATATTCTTCTTGCAGGCCGCCTTTATGGCCATCTTTGAGAATCTGTCAATGACCACGAACACACAGTCGTTGTCGTGCTTAGTAGGAAGGCCGACTAGGGGTAGGCAACAGAGTATAGAGGCCTTGCTTCTTGATGGACAGTTTGGCAATGGTGCAGGAAGTGCAGGATTGGATGTACTTACCGGCATCCTATCGAAGGTTTGGCCAATATAAATACTTCTACACTACTGCCATGTTTTCTCGACCCCAAAATTCCCAGCGACCCAACTATAGTGCGCTTCCCAAATCATCTTGGCACGCTCTCTTGAAGGAACACAAAGGTGTCCCATGTGACATAGTAGTGCATCCTGGAGGTGAAAACTTGGAATTTGGTTTCCCTCCAAGAGCATCTTGTATGTGTGGCTAAATTCTGGATCGCTCCTGTAGAGAAGTGGCCAATCAGAAGCCGCGTGCCCACAAGAGTTGAGCACGGTGGTCATCGCCACGATCGGTGGTCGACTGAGGTAGTTTGCAACATTATTGGTGATTCCCTTCTTGTACTTGATGTTCAAATGAAATTGTTGTAGATATGTGGACCACTTCTGATGGTGATCATTCTGTAACTTCCCTTGTGTCTGTATGAACTGCAGGGGTCGGTGGTCTGTGTGGATGATCGTTTCATTCCCAAAAATGTAATGCTTCCATTGTCGGCAAGCCTGTACAATGGAATACATCTCTTTGTCATAAGTGGAATATTTGCGGACTATGTCAGACAGTGTCTCACTATGATATGCCACTAGATGCCCTTGTTGAGTAAGGACTGCCCCAATAGCATAGTCAAAGGCATCTATCTCGAGTTCAAATTGTTGTCGCAAGTCTAGTAATGTGAGCAGTGGGGCACAACAAAGGCGATGTTTCAATTCTACGAACGCCTTCTATTGAGTTTCCGACCAGAAGAATTTTGCTTTCGCTCCTCCCTTAGTGACTTGAATCAAGGGCCAAGTGATATGAGAGAATCCCAACACAAACCTGCGGTAGAAATTAGCAAGACTTAGAAAGCTACGAAGCTCTATTAGATTGGTTGGGGCTGGCCAATCCTGAATGACTTGGATCTTGGTTGGATCCACATATAACCCACACTCATCGATAATGTGTCCCAGATACTAAACCTGGGTCATGCCAAAAGTGCACTTGTCTAAATTGGCACACAACTTGTGCTTCCGCAGTGTTTGGAGGACCTAGCGGATGTGGTGGAGGTGCTCTTCCCAAGTCTGGTTGAATATCAGGATGTCATCCAAGTACACTACTACAAATGAGTTGGTGAATGGTCGCAAGATGTTTTCCATCAGTCTCATTAAGGTTGAGGGAGCATTCGTCATCCCAAAAGGCATGACCAGTCATTCGAAAAGGCCCTCCTTGGCTTTGAAGGCAGTCTTCCACACATCAGTCAGTTCGATCGGTACCTAGTGATACCCAGACTTTAAGTCGATCTTGATGAAATATTTTGCCCCTTTAAGTTGGTCCAAGAGGTCATCAATCCGAACAATGATCATGTTCATCACTCGATAGTCAATACAAAGTCTCCAAGTCCCATCCTTCTTCTATACCAACACGATCGGGATCCCGCAGGGCGATGAACTTGGCCAGATGTGACCCTTCTGCAATAGCTCCTGAATCTGCCTCTTGATTTCATCGTTCTCCAAAACAGAGCGTCGATAGATCGATCCATTGGGAAGTGGCGCTCCTAGGGTCAGATCAATGGGGTGCTTGACCTAACAGTGCAGAGGCGCCCCTGTGGGTGAGGTGATTATGTCCTGGTACTCCTCCACGAACTTGTCCATTTGTTGTTGTCATGCGGAGGAGCCCTCTCTGGAGGTTGTGGCCACGATCTTCTTCTTTCCCTGAGGGCGGATCATGAAGAAAACAAATTTCCCGGTTTTGGAAATGAGCTAACTGCATTGTTTTGCAGTAACCAAAGAGCTAGCGGCAGGCGGTTGTGCTTCCGGTATCCTGTACAACTTATTTCCCAACGTAATAATAACAGCGCGAGGTCGGGACTCATACACAGCATGTCGCTTCCATAAGTATGTTTGTCCTAATAATACATCACAAAAATCAAGAGGATCAATATCACATAATACCTCATCGGTGGAGGGCTTGATGCAATAGGGAAAGCAACACTGTTGACTGACACAGAGATGTCGTCCTTGGTGAAGCCACCCAATGGTGTACGGATGCGGGTGTGCTGTGGTTGACAAGCCCAACTACTTCACGACCTCTACTGAAATGAGGTTCTTTTGGCTCCCACTATCGACAACGAACTGTAGCGGGGAACCCTTTACCTACAATTGGGAGTGGAAAAAACGCCCCTCCTCTGAATCTTCTGGTTCTTCCTTTTGGATCTTTGTGGTGGCAACGAGGGCATTGGGCTCTACATAGATAATATTCTTCCCTCTGTCATTCCCCTTCTCTGGTTCTGATTTAGTGTCAGAGTATGCATCTAATTCGGAAGCCTTTATCTCGGCCACCAGTGATTGCTTGGCCCGACACTCACTTGTGTTGTGAGTGGGGCTCTTATGGAACTCGCACCACTTTCTCGCTTCCTTCTTCGGCTTCGCAGTGTTGCTCTTTGCTTACGGCTTTGTCAAGTTGTCTTGAGTCGCCATGCCTTGGATGTGTCCTTGGTTCTGCGGTTTGGGGGCACCTTTCAATTGCTTCTAATTCGCAGATCCAAAGTCTCACTTTTTCTGTTGAATTTTTGCTCAATTTTGGCAGCATACCGGTATGTCGTACCAAGCAAGGAGATGTCGAGGAACTCCATTTCCTCCTGAATGTATCTGTGTAGACAACTGTGTTACTTCAGCACCAAATGTTTCTCTGAATATTTGATACCCAACTTAGTGCGCAGGGTATGGAACATATTTGTCATCTCATGCACATCTTGATCTCTTTGTTGTCGCAGCGTAGTCCACTATATGTACTTGTCCTCATATCTCCCAACGAGATAATATTGTTCCTTTATGGCATCTCGAAAATAATTCCAAGTGGGTACGACTGAGAACAGAGAGGGTTCCTCCTCGTCCTTTCTCTCACAGTAGGTTTCCCACCAGTCCTTGACATGGGGGGCGGCTTTGAGTAGTGAAAAAGTAATCTTTTCTCGATCGTAAAAGTCATGAACCGAGAAATATCCTTCTAATAGATTCAACCATCTATCTGCGGCATCTGCATCTATTTGTCCATCAAATAGGGGAATGTCAAAGTTTACTTGTACCTTAAAATGGGTTGCGCCTCTAGAGTGATTGCTAGATGCAAATGCGCCACCAGTGAGAAGTCGTTGAAGGATATGGGCGAAGTTATCCATTATCGTGTTCCTTTGTTTTTCAAGGGCCTCCTCAAGCAACATTTTGATAGTATCTTCTGCGCCCTCGTCTTTCTTTTCGTCCCCCATGGGTGGTCGTCGAGGTTTGCAAGGTTGATCTTGCAGAGGTTTAACCAGATCGAGCTCTAACTCCTTATACCTTGCCCTCATTGGGGACATGCAAAGAAGGGTCGAGAAAGAGAAAATTGCGCTGATACCACTGATCTGGATTTATGCAGGAACGCAACAGAATACACAAATAACCATAAAAACCGAGATGCAATGGAAATAACACTTAATTTCATTAATCAAAGAACTGAAACTTGTTTACTTACATAATGGAAATAAACTAGCTAGAGTGCTGGTAGCTTATCTCTGAGAAGAGATGTGGTGGCTACATGCCTCCGAACTCTGTGTTACAATGAGGCTCGAAGGCCTATATATTATTGAGAAACAATGGAAACCATACACATCCAAAAACCTAACCCTAGGAGGTGAAACTCCAAAATATGGGCCCTGTTGGGTAACTTGGTACTTCAATTTCCTAGGGTCGTAAATTTGGCATACTACCTATGTTTGACGCACATGATACATCGTTATAAATATCTATTCAAGGACTATATCCATAAACGGGTGGCCACCAATATCCTTCTGCATCACAAGGTAAAACGAAAAAGTTGGATTTTCATTTTGGGGGGAGGTTAATTTGCAAAAAAATGTGAGACTAATTATTACCGACTAAGGAACTCATTTCTTATCATCCAATACATACTTGATTTTCCCCTTTATGTGATGGAGAGAGCATACTTCAGGTATACATAGTCGATTTCATTACTTTAACAAACTAAAAGCAAAAGACTAGAAAATGAAATGTGATTTAATTACTACGCTACGAATAGCTTTTATCTTTTGGGACTTCGGTAAAGTGTAATGGGTTAGCGTTTTTTCCTTTGCAAGTAAAACAAAATAATTGAAATTGCTCAAAGTAAAGTATATTGCCTACAAAAAGAAATTAAAAGTTTCTTATTTTTAGGATTAATTAATCCTATGTTTTCCCACATAGCCCATTTGTCCATTTTCCTAGCTTAGAAGGTCTTCATCACTTCACTACTACATAGAGGACACACCTAGGGGCCACCTACCAGTCATTGTGCCTGTTTGCATGAGTTTAGAAGCTCCAAGGATCAATCTCTATATTTTAGGAACCCACTCTGAGTTCCACCAATAGTCTCCAGCAGTTGATTCCAGTAGGTATTGAGTTATGATTAGTTATGCTCTGATTTCCAACAGTTAGTTCACTTTCAGACACTCTAGCGGTAGTTTACATGATTCAAGGGAGGTTGGGTGCATTTACTCACCTACCCTCAGTAGTTAACTGATTGTAGAGTGAATCATTGATCGAGAGTTGCATTAGTGAGCTCTAGTGGTGATTTTCCCCCTCTAAGTTAAAACCAGAGTCAATTTGAGTTGGTGAATTCGAATCCTTCCTAAGACATTCGAATTCTCTCTATTGTATGACCATTGTATTACAGAGACATCAATGATAAACAACGTAATGGTATTCTAACCATTTTTTCCTCATGTGTGTGTAATTTCCTCCATGAATTTATTGATCAATTTACATTGAATTGTTAATTATTCCGCAACCTTTTTTTAAGATAGCTTTCATTCATTCCTAAGGGTCCATGCTTAACTAAAATTAGGATGGTATCAAAGAAGGTATTCAGGCCAGCAAAAACCTCGGAAACTTCCATTGATGCACCAAAATCAATTGGGTTCCACATAAATCCTGGAATTATTGTCGTGCTCCCTCTAGATTTTGTCTAGAGAAGTCTATCCAGGTGTGATGCACCCAGAGAAAGTGCACATGTCGAAGTGGAGAGTGTTTGATCTGGTTGGATAGCGAATTGAATTGTTTTTGCATGTACATTCAAATATTTCTTGAAGAATTTGTTGTTCTTGAAGCTGTGAAATGGAGAATTTGGAAGCTCTGAATCCCGGAATCCTTACACCCTTCAATTACCTTGATTGGAGGGAAGATATGCAGATTGTCTTGTGCAAAAGGGTATGTACAAGGTCACCATGGGCAGAGAATTCAAACCCCAGTAGTATCTTAAAAAATCAAAGTATTTGAATAGGCTTAATGAAGTTTTTGGCTTCATGTGCATCAACATCTCCAGGGAGCTCATGTTCCATCTTGATGGACTGAAAACTCTAAAAGAAGTATGGGATAAGATCGAATCCTTGGTTGGCAAGCAATATGAGCTCAGAGGCCATATTCTAGAGAATGAGTTGGTAGCACTACATCCCAGTAACTTCGAAACAATACAGCAATTATTCACTAAATTCAAATCCCTTTCCATGTAATCATATGTAGTGCAGAAAAAGGATGAGCAGTTGGTGCTCTCAATTTTGAGTAAACTTGGCCTAGAGTTCTCATTATTCGTATCTACCTTTCATTCTAGGAGATTGACATATCCCAATTGGTGAATTCCATCCCTAGATTCCTTCACATAGTCACTAATCCAGGAACAAGATAAGCTTGTTCATATGGGAGCTCTCAAAAACTCCAAGAATCAGGCTCTCTTAGCTGGAGAGACTAAGAATGCACAAGCAAAGGGGAAGCAGAAAGGTAAAGAGAAGAAGAATTCTGGTTTCAAGCCTAAGAGAAGCAAAATATTTCAGATGGGGCCTCTGGTTCTAAGAAGGACAAGAAAAAGAATTTTGACAAAACCAAATGCTCTTACTGTAAGAGAGGATTTCATCCAGAGAACCAATGTATGAAGAAGACCATCGCCCAGATGGCTAACCTCCTTGAACATAACAACATCAGAGGTTTCATGCTTTGAAATTAGGCTTCACTCAGCCAAAGACCTATCTCATTAATTCTGATCCTGGAAACAAGACAGATGAACATGAGAGGTATCATGATTTGAAGTAGGCTTCACTTAGTTAAAGTCCTATCTCATTGGTTCTAGAGCTTCCAACCACATGGTTTCCTCCAAGGAATCATTCACCTCTCTGGATCTCTCCAAAGGACCAAGCATCCATATGGGAGATGATTCAAAAAATTTAGTTGTCGGGAAAGGTTCCATTATGTTGAGCATGGATTTTTTCAAAATGTGTTATATGTTCCCTCCCTGGAAGCAAACATGTTGTCTGTGTACCAGATGACACATATTGGCTCTCCCAAGAGAGACACATTTGATCCTGACAGTGGAAATATCATAAATCTCTAATGTAAATATGATAGTGAAAGGATTTTCTAATCATGCCTTCAAGGCATATGAGTTTTCTTACTTTATTCCTAATTCATACTCGAGTGCCTTATTGACTCATGCAAATAACACAAGAAAGCTGTGGCATGAAATATTTGGCCATCTGAAATTCAAGTATCTCCAGTAGTTGCACAATTAAAATATGGTTAAGGGGTTGTCTCTCATTAAATCCTCTGAATGAGTGTGCACTGGTATGAAGTTGGGAAGGAAAGAAGAGTTGCCTCCAAACTAGATCTAAGAGTCATAGTGATGTCTTCGGACCGATGCCTACAACATCTATGAATGGATCCAGATATTTTCTAACCTTCATTCATGATTGTTCAAGGTATTGTTGGGTTTACTTTCTGAAGTAAAAGTCTGAGGTATTTGAGACCTTAAAAATATTCAAAGCCTTGGCTGAGAACACTCTTGGAAATAATATCAAAGCACTTATATCTAGTAATGGTTGCGATCATGTAAAAATATACTTCCAACAGCTTTGTGCATCAGCAGACATTCAAATGCAGCACTCAGTCCCATACACACCATAGAAGAATGGTGAAGCTAAGAGGAAGAACAGACCCTTAAAGGAGATGGCTACATTCCTTCTAGCAGCAAGAAGTATTCCTCTGTATCTATCGGATCAGGCAGTCAATTGTGCTTTGTATATTTAGAACAAGGTGCCCCATAAGTCAGTGATTGGGTCTACTCCTTTTGAATCATCGATGGGACATAAGCCCAATGTCTCACATCTAATAGTTTTTGGCTCCAAAGAATGGGCAAAAATTCCCATTGACAAGAGAAAATCCTTCCAAGCCCAGAGTAGCGAATGCATAGTACTGGGATATGCATATGATGCTAATATTTACAAACTGATGGATCTTGCAACCAAACTGTGCTTCATAGAGTGCAATGTGTAGTTTGAAGAAGATCGGGTGCATGATCCACAGTCAGCCGAAGAAGAAGAAAGCATTATTTCTCATCCATTTCCATTTGCAGATCATGATGTCTTGAGTAATGTTTCAGATTCATAAGATGAGGACCAATATGATCATGATCTTGATATTGAGATTGAACCTCAAGATGATCCAGATCCAAATCCATCACCTATTCCAAATCAGAGGCCTAAATAGGCCCAAAATCTTATTGAAGAATATGGGAATAGTGTTGGGGATCCAGATGACAGAAGAAGAACAAGGTCCTAGTATCAGGATGAACATGTTGCACTCTCCCAAAGTGGTGTTTCATGGTGATGGGATCAGATCCTTAGTCATACAAGGAAGCTTTCCATGATCCAAGGTGGCAGGCAACTATGGATGATGAGTTTGACTCGCTATAAGAAAAAAAAATTGGGAGCGTGTCACTTTGTCTCCTACGAGGAAGTTGGTTTAGTGCAAATGGATCTATAAGACCAAGCTAATAGATGATGGAACCACAAACAAGTACAAGGCTTAGTTGGTGGCAAAGGGATACTCACAAGTCCATGGGTTGGACTACAATGAGACATTTTATCCTGTTGCAAGAATGGACTCTGTAAGACTAGTTTTGGCATTGCATATTCAAAGAGGGGGAGGTACATCACATGGATGTGAAGAGTGCCTTCCTCCATGGTGACCTGGAAGAGGATATCTAAGTGAGACAGCATGAGGGGTACATTGAACATTCATCCTTAGTTTGAAAACTGAGAAAATATCGCTATGGGCTCAAGAAAGCCCCAAGGGAATGGTATGCCAAGATGGATGTCTTCCTTATGTCACCGAAATTTGAGAAATGCAAATATGATTGCAATGTCTACATGCAGCAAAAAGGGGTCTTCTTACTGTTGATAGTTCTATATGTGGATGACTTGTTGTTATTTTTTCTTAATATTATAGCATTATATCTTAATTACATTTATCAATAGGATCACTAGAAGATAGACAAAGCACAGAACAATAACACAAGTATTTTTCACCTGGGAAACCCAAATGGGAGAAAAACCAACAACCTTCGTCTAGAGATAATAATTATGAGATCAGAGTACAATAAAGAAAGAAAAGAAAAATATGGAAATGCTTTCCAAAGATTGAAACCCTAAAAAATAGTCTTCTTCTGCAATGTATGCAAACTTCTCTCTCTCCCAGAAAACTACGCACTTCACTTGTGTTGCTGTGTTGCTGTTGTGTGAAATAATGAGGAGGGGAATCTCCTATTTATATTGTTTTCCCACCTAGAATTTAATTGGGGCTGACTTCACTTGGGGGAGCAATATAATTTTATATTTCATAATTTATATTTTCTCCTTTTATTATTGGTTTTTCACCCCAAGGCTTACATTGTTCTTTCTAGTGTTTGTATGAATGATTACAACAAGTTCAACTCCCGAAGGAGGAAAATAAGAATATCTTCTGAAACTGCACAAACTCCAACACTCCCTCTCAACAAGGAATTTATTCTTCAGTCTTCATCAACATCATGATCGACTGGGTTTCATATGTACATCTATATTGTCTCTATCATCTCTAAACATACTAAAAGTTGTATTTATGAATTTTTTCTATCTGAATGTATGAGAGAAAATATTATGCTACCTATCTGTCTCTATTTTCGATGGAATGCTTCCGTACCTGGCTAGAGATCCTGGATGAGCACACATGCATGACCATCTACTACATGTTCGTCTCATTTGTCGATTGGGTACTCCCATACCTAGCTCAGAACCTGAACGAATAGAGATACCTGTGCAATAATATGGCCATCTACTACCTGTCTGACTCATCTACCGATGGGATTTCTCCCATACCTGGCTGAGCACCTGAACAAGCAGAGGTACCTGTGTGAACCCGACCATCTACTGTTTGTCCATCTCATATGCCGATGGGATTTCTCCCATACCTAAACGAGCAGAGGTACCTGGGAAAAGGTATGGTAAGTGTCTCTGAGTCATCTCTCCCTCTCAAGGAGGGATACGTTCTCTTCTACTACAAGTCTTCCATGAAAGTATTCAAATTTCACTATGGGAAGAGGCTTGGTGAGAACATATGTAGTATGGTCATCTGTCGGAATATACTATAGCTTGACCGCACCTTTCTGCACCATATCACGTATGAAGTGATATCGAATATCCATGTGCTTTGACTTGTCATGAAATAAAGGATTCACCGACATATGCACAGAACTATGGTTATCATAGTGAACCACGGTTGGCTCTAGAATATGGTCAAACAGTCCTGCAAGAATTTTACAAAGACAAAATGATTCTCGGGCTGCTGAACTAGTATCCATATACTCATCCTCTGCAGTACTCAGAGCTACAGAGTTATGCTTCCTACTGTACCAGGAAATAACTGCAAAACCCATATTGAAACAACATCCTGAAGTAATCTTCCTATCAGTAGAGCATCTAAACCAATCTGAGACTGTAAACCCTTGCAATTTCAATTCACATTCTAAATCATGTCATAGACCATATCCCACAGTGCCACATAAGTATTTGAGCACATGTTTTGTAGCAATCTAGTCAATCTGCCTCGATTCGCACATGAACTGACTGAGAGCATTCACAGGAAAACAAATATCTAGTCTGGTGTTCGTCAGATACATCAAGGACCCAATCAACTGGCGATACATAGTGGGATCAATCAAATTTGAATTTGAAGCAGAATCCCTCAACTTCTTCAAGTTTGCATCCATCGGAGTAGCTATGAACTTGCAGTCCAACATTCTGAATCTCTTCAGTATATCTATGGTGTATTTTTCTTGTCCTAGGAAAATCTCTTTCTTCCTCTACCATACTTCTAATCCCAAGAAGTAGTGCATCAATCCAAGATCCTTCATTTCTAACTCAGAGGCGAGTTTCTTCTTACACCATAGGATAAGTTGCTCATTTTCGGTAAGAAACAAGTCATCAACATATAGTACCAAAATCAGTGGCTCTTCATTCACAACCTCGTAGTAAAGGTTGGGTTCTGCATCACTCTTGGTGAATCCTAGACTCACCGGGAATTCATTTATTCGTCCACACCAAGCACAAGGTGTTTTCTTGAGTCCATATAACTCCTTTTTCAGCTTGCATACGTGAGACTCCTTTCCATGGACAACAAACCCTTCTAGTTGTTCAATATATACTTCTTCCTCAATAATACCAATGAGAAAGGTAGTCTTGACATCCATCTGATGCAACTTCCATCCCATAGTTGAAGCAATAGAAATGATCAATCTGATGGAAGTGTATCGAGCCATAGGATCAAATGTCTCATCATAATCGACTCCCTCTTTCTGAGAGAACCCTATGGCAACAAATCTGGCCTTGTATTTTTTAATACTCCCATCTGCTCCATGCTTGATTTTGTATAGCCATGTGGAAGTTACAACTAACTTCCCCTAAAGTCTCAGTACAATATCCGACACATCATTCTTCATGGTGGATTGATATTCTTCCTCCATGGCATCCTTCCAAACTTGGTGTCTATATGTGTCTTCATAAGTGGTGGGATCTAAGTCAATGATATGACTCATCAATGCAACATAACTAGAGAACATCTGAGGTCTTTTTCTTTATCGAAAATTTCCATGTGGAGCTTCATGCCCCTATGCATCCTATAAGGTTCGATGT
This sequence comes from Pseudotsuga menziesii, assembly GCA_001517045.1. Lineage (NCBI taxonomy): Eukaryota > Viridiplantae > Streptophyta > Pinopsida > Pinales > Pinaceae > Pseudotsuga > Pseudotsuga menziesii. Next base: position 59,353 of record LPNX011003515.1, read on the forward strand.
TCCCATCTAGGTCTTTACCGACTTACTGTCATATCTTCGAGAATATCAACTGATGCGATTGGATCAATGGGATCGATGGGTTCATCTTTTCATGCTAACTCATTCTGAACTGGAGAGGGATATGATCTCATCTCCAATTCCTCATCATCAATCTCCATGTCTGATCCTCTGCCTTTCCTGACATCCATTTATTCTTCAAATGTCACATCCCTTCTAACTCCGATCTATCTGGATCCTGGGATATAAATTTTGTATGCCTTTGAGGATTCACTGCATCCCATGAAAGTTCCCTTCTTTCCTGAAGGTTATAACTTCATCCTTTTCTCCTTAGGCACATGAATGTAGACTAGACAACTAAATATTCGGAGGTGACCTACTTCTGGTTTTACTCCTGTAAAGGCTTCTTCAGGAGTCATGTTCTTCACTATCTTATGTGGGAATCTGTTATACACATATATAGTTTCTTTGGATGCTTCTTCCCATTAGAACATGGGTAGACTCTGGTAATGAATCATAACTTTGGATGCCTCCACAATTGTTTTGTTCTTTCTTTCAGCAACCCCGTTTTCCTGGGGATTGTAGGGAACTGCAATCTCCCTCTTACTTCATGCTTCTTTTCATAAATCATTTAATTCCGTAGAGGTATATTCTCCACCATTATCTGATCTTAAGATCTTGATCCTCTTCCCTGACAAATTCTTAACTTGTGATTTGAACTCCTTGAATTTACTGAGTACTTCGTTGGATTCCTTGGTCTTAAAAAAGTAGATCCAAGTCTTCCTTGAGTAGTCACCAATGAAGGTCACATAGTAATGATATCCTCCCAATGAGGAAACTCTCATTGGGCCACATAAGTTAGAGTGCACTAGATCCAATATTTCTTTGAATCTACTCTCACTATCTGGGAAGGATTTCTTGGCATTCTTTCCAAGAGCACATCCTCTACATGTTCCATCGTGGTCTACCTATAGCACTGGTATACATGTAACTATATTTGGCACTATTGGGAGAGATTTGTAATTTAAATGAGCTAGTCTTTTGTGCCATAGCTCACCCATACTGGTAGATTCATGGACTAGGGCTTGGACTGGTAGGGTGTTCAGTCGATACAAGTTATCCTCTCTCATACCAATTACTTTGGTTGTGTCCATGGTTGAGTTATTCTTCCAAGCAAGTACTTTTCCATCTGAAAATGCTACTTTATATCCTTTGTCTTCTAAGGTTGAGATGGAAACAAGATTTCTTTTCATACCAGGTACATAGAGAACATCACTTAAGTGTAGAGTAGCATTAGAATCTAGTTGAATGGAGGTATCCCTATATTCCTTCACAGTGTAGTTGGAATCATCTCCAAGTACAACACAGAGATGAGAATCTTTCTCAACTATTTCTGAGAGATTTTCCTTATATCCTGTCATGTGTCTAGATGCACCACTATCTATGAGACAAGTATCACAAGTGGTGGGAACACTACCTGATAGGGCTGATATGAAGAAGAATTTTGTACGATCTCCATTCTTATGTTTCTTGTGATGATGATATTATTCTACGTCAGCAGTTGAAGCTTCATGCTTCCTTTTGTGTGAACTTCGACAACTACTGGCATAATGATCGTATTTCTTGCACCTGTAGCATTGGATCTGAGATATATCCTTCTTTTGTTTCTTCTAATATAGGGGAGGACTTTATCTCTTGTCCTGATGCTTGTGAATGTATGAATTTCTTCCCCTTCCCTTTCCTTTCTTCAAATGAGATACGAACACTTGATTTTCCTCGGGTTGAGTACCATGAAGTCTTTGGCGTGCTGCGATTCTCATTTCTTCCTGAGTGCATTCTTCCCATAGCTTATCAAATTTGGGAAACTTGGTTCGACCACTTATAGTTTGAATGAAATAATCCCAATATGGTGGGAGACCATTTAAGGTGGTCATAACGAGATCCTTTTCTTCAATATTGTCTCCACTGGACTTTATCTTGTCCCGGATCTCGGTGATCCTCATGAAATATGAGGCAATATTATCGGACTTCAACATCTTCATGTTCGATAGTTGATTCCTCAATGTGAGAGTCACATTGATTCTACTGTTCTCAAATATCTTCTTTAGAGTTTTGAACATACTCCTCATCGTCATCTTTTCTGAGATCTAAGGAACCAAGTGATCTCTAACTCGGCTCATAAAATCCTCCTTGCTTTGGCATCATCCTTTCTCCAGTGAGGTTTGTCTTCTTAGGCTTCTGAATCTAGGACCTTTGCCTTTACAAACTATAATAGGTAATTTTCTTCTAGTAGAAGAAGAACCCTATACTTCCAAGGGATGAAAGCCCCTTACAAACAATCTTCAACCTTCATGTTGATCATCTTGACTACAAATCTGGATCTGAGACCCTAGCAGAGGCTAGGTCAAAAATGAAAGTTGGAGTTTTGGAAAACTGACTCCACAGATAAATGCGCCCTAGAAAGGCGAGTTGATTAGAGATAGAGTCGAGCAAAAACTGTGGAGAAAGTAGGTCAACAATAGAAACCCTAATTTCTGTTGCAGCTGTAGAATTAGGTCAAAATTAAAAAATCTCATAATTGAATTATGTCTTCACCAAAAGATGTGCCCTCCTTAGAGCGAAATTCCCAAGGCTCTTTTTCTACCAAAAGGTTGAGTGAATACCTTGAAAGATGAAACCCTAGTTTCAACAGGTTGTCGACAGAGTTTCGGTAATGGCTTCTTCTAACACTGCTCTGATACCATGTTAGTTTTTCTTAATATTATATCAATATATCTTAACTGCAATAATTAATAGGATCACTAGAATATAGACAAAACATAGAACAATAACACAAGTATTTTTCACCTAGGAAACCCAAATGGGAGAAAACCTAGAAACCTTTGTCTAGAGATAATAATTCTGAGATCAGAGTACAATGAAGAAAGAAAAGAAAATTATGGAAATGCTTTCCAAAGATTGAAACCCTGAAACAATATTCTTCTGCAGTGTATGCAAATTTCTCTCTCCCAGAAAACCATGCATTTCACTTGTGTTGCTATGTGAAATAATGAGGAGGGGCGCCTCCTATTTATATTGTTCTCCCACCCATAATTTAACTGGGCTGACTTCACTTGGGAGCAATATAATTTTGTATTTCATAATTTATATTTTATTCTTTTATTGTTGCATTTTCACCCCAAATATTACATTGTTCTTTCTAGGGTTTGTATGAATGATTACAACAAGTTCAACTCCCGAAGGAGGAAAATAAGAATAGATTGTGAAGTTGCACAAACTCTAACACTTGCTCATTTCTAGTAGCTTTGTTCTTGGATTGAGAGGCATCAAATCATCCTTGAGCGAAGCATTTTCCATGACTGGTATAGGACTGTTAAGACATTTCCTTGGTATCGAAGTTAATTAAAAGGCTTCGGGAATCATGATTACATAGTCTAGATATGTTGGAGACTTTTTCAAAATATTCCCGGATGAATAATTGTAAAGCAACACCCTTCCCCTTCTGGTCTGGCATCAGGTTGGAAGAAGGTGGCTCCACACCATTGGTTGACCACTCTACAAATAGATTTTTGGTAGCCTACTGTACCTCGCCCATTTGAGGCCAGAATTTTCCTATGTTGTGAGTGTTGTTGACAGATACATGCAGGAGCCACATGAGCTGCATTGGAAAACAACAAAGCGCATCTTGAATTTTGTGCAAGGTACAAGGGAGTTTGGGATCCACTATTCTACTGGTGCATAGATAGATCTGATTGGTTTTACTGATTCAGACTGGGATGGTGATAGTACTGATAGGAAATCCACATCAAGTTTTGTGTTCATGTTGGGATTTGGCCCAATCTGTTGGTCACCAAGAAACAAGCAGCTCTTGCTCTGTCTTCAGCTGAAGCATAGTATCGAGTGTTGTGAATGCAATTATTTAGGCAGTTTGGTTGTATAATATTCTGAGAGAGTTTGGAATTCACACTTCTCCATCAATAGATCTCTATTGTGACAATCAGAGTACCATCAAAATATCCAATGATCCAGCTAAGAAGCAGTGGACCAACATATTGAAGTACACATGCACTACATTCGGGAACTAGTGCATAGTAAGGTTATCACTCTGCAATACTTCCCTACAAAGGAGTACATTGTAGATATATTCACCAAGTCCTTCACTTAAAATATATTTGTCTATCTCATATCTCTTCCTGCTGTAAAGGCTTGACTCATCTATAGTTCCTTATTTACCTGCTTATTTTGAGGGGGGGTCCCATGAGGTTTTCCCTGTTTCCTTGATTGTTAAGCAGACATTTTTTATTCATTTAAATTGTATGGGTGACCTTTGGCCTAGTTTCCATAGCCTAGGCTGTCCAAATTTAGGATTAAAGGGAGGTGTTAGGATTAATTAATCCTCCCTTTGCCCACATAGTCCATTTGTCCATTTTCCTAGCTTAGGAGGTAATCATCACTTCATTAGTGCATGGAGGACACACCTAAGGGCCGCCTAAAACTCACTGCTCCTATTTGCATGAGTTTAGTATCTCCAAGGATCAATCCCTATATTTCAGGAACCCACTTTAACTGTCACAAGTAGTCTCTAGCAATTAACTCTAGTAGGTATTCAGTTATGTTTAGTTATGCTCTGATTTCTATCAGTTAGTTCACTCTCAGTCACTCTAGCGCCAGTTTCCATGATTCAAGGGAGGTTGAGTGCATGTACTCACCTACCCTCATCAGTTAATTGATTGTAGAATGAATCAGTAATACGAAGTTGCATTAGTGAGCTCTAGTGGTGACTTTCCCACTCTAAGTTAACACTGTGGTAATTTTGAGTTGGTGAATTCAAATCCTTCCTCATTAATTCAAAATATCGCTATTGTATGACTATTGTATTATAGAGACATCAATGATAATCAATGTAATCCTATTCTAACCATTTTTGCCTCATGTGTGTGTAATTTCTGCCATGAATCTATTGATCAATTTACATTGAATTGTTAATTCTTCTGCAGCCTTCTTTTCAGATAGATTTCATTCAGGATTGAAGATCCATGCTTCACTAAAATTAACACATATGTCATAATTGAGTTTGTGGCTCGTCATTGAAATAGGATCAACAAACGGTAATTTTAACTCTAATCATAGTTTTTGTGCATGATTTTTTTCACAATGTTCAATCATTGTGTGCAGGCTTACGGATTTGCACTGTGTATAAATTTAGAAACTATAGAAGAAATTTACGGCATGAAAAGTGACACCAGCACAAATACCCTTGGGTGGATGGGGTGTGCGCTCTTTCGGATCCCACTTGCTTCACTTTTTATTATGATTTCTTACAATTCTTTTTATCATAAAAAAAAAAGTCTTCTTTCTCCTTATAAGATCCAAGGAAAGAGGTTACAATGTTTTAGAAAGAAGGAGAATAGAAGAGGGTTCAAGGAGCCTTGGTTTGCTCTAAATTGTCAAAAAAATGGATGGAATCCTCTATACATGTCAATAAGAAAATAAAAACCATTAACAAACTTTTTAGTAGAGAATTCCCAAAATCACTTTGGAAGTGTTTGGGAAATGTTAGAAAAATTAACCAAAAATATTCTAAGTTAATCTAGATCTAAGAAAACAAAGAACTAAGAAGAGTGGGCTTGTGAGACCCTCCTTTTCTTGTAATCTTGGACATCCTTTGAAAGGCATCCAATTAAGCACTAAAATACTAGATTAAACTTTTAAATTCAAAAGAAACTAATTACTTTGCAAGATTTAAGATTTAGCCAAATGGACAACTTGCAAAAAATGAAAGTTTCTACGCTAGATATTCTTATGAATGATAAAAAATCTATGAAACTTTTAGATCTAATAAAAATAACTTATAAATTGGATCTAGAATGATTTTAACTTTTAGAGTAAATAGATCTAACAAATAAGAAGATGGTTTGTTTAGAATGAAGAAGGTGAAGAGAAGCACCCCTTGAGAAATGGGCAATGGAGTCGCTTTGGTGGCTTCGAAAAGGACTATTTATTCTTCACATAAGTTTGGGAAATGGGAGAATCAAGCAAGATCTCCCATAAATCCAAATTAAGAACATGTAAACACCTTCACACTTGCCAAAACAATTTGTTAAATTCAATAAAAAAATTATTATAAAGAACCGAAAAGCATACATATAAACAATTAAGCATGCAAATTCTTATTGTTAAACATAAATTAATTAAGAGAGTAAAATAATCAACCTTACCCACTCTTATCGATGTATCCCAATCCTTCAATGAGGCCAGCTTTGACAAGAAGAAGCAAATGCAAAGGAAATTATACAAATTACCTCTGCAATACCATATGACAATGCTCATCCAACTTGAGCCTAGTACACCATATGAGACCTCAAAGCCTTTAATTCATTATAAAATATTCAACAAGAAATTTTTATAATAGGAGCAGAGGTTTCACACTTCATAGAGAAAGAGCTTGCTTTAATAGCCAAAACCAACTCACTGAGAGAGAAGGGAGAGTTGTATGAGAGAAATGAGGGATGTGTTGGAGCTTGAGTAAGATTTTAAATAGATATGGAGGTTCCACCTCACAAGGTGTGCCCCCTCTACCTAGACATTCCTATCAAACCAACCGTGAAGTGCCAAATCACCCATTCACCCCTCTCTTAGGAGAGGACACATTCTCTAATGGAGATAAACTAGTCTTGCAAGAGATTTTATGTCGATTGGTGTTTCCAAGATTTAGTTAACTTAGCTTTGATCCTTATTTGAGATTCCACCACTCCGGACATGTCCCCGACATGTTTACATTGATTTGGGAATTTGATTTTGTGGCCTTTTTGTTCAATTTTTACACTTTTTGGAATTTTTCGAGAAAAAGTAATTTAAGTGAAAAATAATAACTTAAATACTTTTGAAAGTGGGTCTACAGGTATAGTGGGCTATCTAAGTTAGAAAACAAGCACCCCCATGGAATCTTTGGCCCCCTATCCACACTTTTATGAATTTTTACATTTTTATAAGTAAAACATTAAAAAATTGACCCGTTTAAAAACAACTATGGGGGACTTAGTGCATGTTCATATTACTCAAAAATGTTAATTGTCATGGTAATACACATACACGTAGAATTTAATAACCTTCTAACGCCTAACCACCAAGGTGAATACTCTAGTTTTGGAGGTTTGAGTGAAAAACTCATAAATTATATGTTATTGACAAGCAACATATAATTAACAAGGAAAAAAAATTAGAGTAACCCATTGATCATTAAGTCTAATTTGGCCAAGCCTTTTACAAAAAGTCATCATGCTACGTCAACTTGTTACAATTTCCTTGTAGGGTATGAACATGCCAAACTTTGAAAAGGGGTCAAAAATGACCCTGAAAAGACTTCTGAACTTCTAAGCACTGATAATAAACAAGAGACTTGTTCACAACTTTGGCGGCTCACTATAAATCCAACTAAGTGAAACTTAATGGACAACATCTAGCTCCAACTGTGGGACGTGTGCTCGATATGGTCTTCAGGCAAGCACGGGATACGAGAACTCCAAAATCGTTGGTTTTTATTATATGTAAAAGCATCTCAACTTGAAAAGAAAACCTTAGTAGCACAAGATTTATAACAAGATAATGAACCATAAGTTGTTTTATTAGAAAGTAAATGACACTAACTGATGAAAAAAATTATTATTCCTAAGTACATAAAGGAAATGCAAAAAGTAAATGCTTGCTTTAAGAAGCTTATTTTCCTACTCTAAGCATGATAAAGTAATCATTTTAGGTGAAATCAAATATCCAATGTAACCACCTAAGAATTTTATCATCTTTAGATTTTTTTGCCTTACCTTTAGTTACCAGCCAAAGCAAGGACATATTTATTAGAAAGTGCAAAACTGCGTGAGTACTCAAGATGGGAGGACTGGATGAGATATCATAGGCATAAATAATATCATCAAGTTGATTCCAAAACTAATAGGTGCTCACACAGGATTCTTCTATCCAAGTCTGAATAGGACTATTGTACACATTTGACAAATGATGAAGGAGATCATCATATTTATCATATTGTTTAACCAGGCTTATCGAATGATAATTCTCTGTATAAGTCCCAAGTTTCTCCAAACCATACGGAACTTTGCATGTGAAGGAGATAGATCAACTGATCTTCTATTAACTGCATCTCATCTGACTCTTCACTGCATTGCTTCTCCATATCTTCATTACTGATGCATGTGTGCAGTTCTAAAAAATATGTCTCTAAATAGTCATATGGAAAATTTGAATGCTCCTCTTCCATACCAAGATCCCCCAAAGTCTCAAGATGCACACTCCATTCTCTGGATATATAAAATATGGTACCTTCAAAGGTCTCTAAATAAAAAATCCCCTTGTCGGACATATCATAGATGGGATTCTCAATAATATTTTCAAAAGTCTCATAGACTGGATTTTCAATTAAAGTCCAATAGTCATCACCCCCATCCATGTCAAATATAAGGGAGTCTTCATCGCTAGAATCTTGTCCCTGGCTATAATTTTCCACCTCATGTTCACAATAATCACCCTCATAAGTTTTGGTTTCAAAGATATTACAAGGATTAAAACCTTCCAAAACTTCATCCCAAAGTGGAGAACATGGAGGAGTGTCATCATACACATTACAAACTCCATCATCAATTTCTTCATCAACTTCTGTAATGGTTTCTTCTTGAGGAAAATATGGAGTACACATGTGATCATTGTCACTAAAATAATTGTGAGATAGATCTTCAATATTTTCTATCACGGCCACACAAGGTGGATCTTCAATAATATATGTTATGGTGACATGAGGAAGGTCTTCAACCATGTCTGGACTTTGATCAACTTATTCAGTGGGGTCATCATGGAGGTTCTGATCAAGTGTGGAAGTTATGGGTTCCTTCATCTTGTTTAGGTAGGCGAAGGCCCTTTCTATGATAGTTACCATATCTTCCTCACCATCATGCCACCTCACAAAAAACATAGCAAATAAGTTTTCAAGAGAGGTAATGCGTTTTTCAATAAAAACCACAATACCACATCTAAGCATCCTCCTCCAGAGAATTAGCAAATATCTGCATCATATTATCCTTATGAAGCATGTTGACATCAGTCATAAATGAAAGAAAGGATATGATGTGCCAGACAGCTGAATCACCATTTCCACAAAAGATTGGAGCATGAACATATCCCTCATCTAGGAAATATGGTTCTTGGTTAGGAAAGCTCAAGTTTCCTGAGAAGTCGATGTGAGGATATGCATTGCAAATTTGAGTGCCAGACTCTTCACCATCCATAACGACTACCAGTACCACATATCTAAATAAACCATGTATTTTGTATTGAACTGGAGCTGTCAAATAATGATCTTTAAAGATTTTTACCATGTCATATGAGCTCATCTCTACACATCAAATCTCAACAATTTATATGGGAAATGGGGTTTTATCCCTTTAATGGAGTCGCCATGTGAGAGGAAAAAATATGCATTATAAATCTCTCACAAAAACTATTTTTTTATTTTTCTTTGTAAATTAAAAAAAAAAATTAGTAGAGTTGTCAAATGAAAGTTAAATATCTACTCTAAACATTCATCAAATAAAGCAAAAACAAAAAAAAACAAAAGTCATACTCCGGGAATAAAAATATTTATCCTGAGCAATGACACCAAAAAAATGTTGCCACCTTTCACACACCTTGGGGTTAACGTGGCAGAAATATTCAAGCCATTGGGTGCGTCCTTGGGGGAAAGTCTCAACTCAAGTGTTATCACCTAAAACTTGACTCCATCGTTTAGGCAAACTCCAAACGAAGCCAAGGGAGGTAGTCCCTAAAAGTTACTAAGGTTGTTTTAAGCTTTAGATTTGTGAATATGAAAGTTGTCAAAGAGATTTGAAAATGAAAACTGAAAAAATAATGAAATTACATCATCAACGCATAAATCATATAAACATTTGAACACAAGATTAACTTAAATAAAGAGGTTCTACGATGTCCAAAGAATACCAGTGCCAAAATGGAGTTGAAAATAAAGTCTTGTTGTGGTGAATGTTTTGTAAATGTACTTGGTCATTTTTAATTTATTAAAAGATGAGTTGATTAACGGGAGGGGGATTCCCATTATACCGAGAAAGTACAAGGAATATGTCTAGAGTCACCAAGTGTGGCTCCACACGAGAAAATGTGGGCTAGATCAAAGTCTCAGGGGTATGTCCAACACTACACCAAACGAGGGTGTATCCTAACAGGGCCCTATAGTCACTATCTAGTTGTTCCCGCTTTCTCTGTAAAATTTTCTCACACGAGGTAAAATAGAGACGACGTATTTTCGTCTTTTGGGGAGGATAATTTGAAAAAGAATGTGAGACCAAATACTACTGACCAAGAAACTCTTTTATGGTCATCCAACACGTACTCAATTTTCTCCTTTATTTTATGGCGAGGGCATACTTCAGATATATAGAGTCGGGTTCGTTACTTTAACAAAATAAAAGCAAAAGACTACAAAAGGAAATGTGATTTAATTACTACGCTGCAAATATATTTTCTCTTTCGGTACTTCGGTAAAACATAGTGGGTTAGTGTTATTTCCTATGCAAGAAAGATAAAATAATTGAAATTTCTCAAAGTAAAGTATACTTCGTGCAACATTAAATTAAAAGGTTCCTATGTCCTGATTGAGTTTGTGTCCCGCCCTTGAAATGGGACCAACAAATAGTAAATTTTAACTCTAATTAAGTTTGCTTTAGCAAAATAAATTATAAAAGAAAGCTATGGCATGAAAAGTGACACCGACACAAATCCCCTAAAGGGGGATGGGGTATGGGCTCTTTGGGAGCCCACTTGCTTCACTTTTTATTATGATTTTTTACAATGCTTTTATGAGAATAAGTCCTCTTTCTCCTTATAAGATCAGAGGAAAGAGGTTATGATTTTGTAAAAATAAGAAGGAGAATAGAAGAGGGTACAAGGATCCTTGGTTTTCTCTAAATTTTCTAAAAAATGCATGGAATCCTCTCTACCTGTCAATAGGAAAATAAAAACAAGCAACAAACTTTTAGTAGAAAGTGCCCAAAATCACTTTGAAAGTGTCTGGGCAATGTTAGAAAAAATAACTAAGAACAATCTAAGTTAATCTAGATATAAGAAAATAAATAACGAAGAAGAGTGGGCTTGTGAGACCCACTTTGTTTATGATCTTGGGCAGCCTTTAAAAGGCATTCAATGAAGCACTAAAATTCTAGATTTAACTTTCAAATTCAAAAAAAATTAACTACTTTGCAAGATTTAAGATTTAACTAAATGAAAGACTTGCAAAAAAATAAAATTTTATATGCTAGATCCTCTTTTGAATGATACAAACTCTATGAAACTCTTAGATCTAATTAAAACAACTTAAAAATTAGATATAGAACGATTATAACTTTTAGAGCAAGTAGATATAACAAATAGGAAGAAATAACCAAAGAAGATAGTTTGTTTAGAATGAAGATGATGAAGAGAAGTGCCCCTTGAGAAATGGGAAATGGAGTCACTTGGTGTCTTCGAGAAAGACTACGTCTGCTTTGCATAAAACTTGGTGAATAGGAGAACAAGGCAAGATCTCCCCTAGATCCAATTGAAGAACCTGTAAACACCTTCACACTTTCCAAAACAACTTGTCAAATCCAGTAAAAAACTTATGCTAAAGAACAAAAGAGAATACATATAAACAAATAAGCATGCAAATTATTATTCTTGAACGCAAATTAATTAAGAGGGTAAAATAATCGACCTTACTCACTCCTACCAATTAATCATAATCTGTCAATGAGGCTACCTTTGAAAAGAAGAAGCAAATGCAAAGGAAATTATACATATTACCTAAGCAATACCATAAGGCAATGTTCATACAAATTGAGCTCAAAACACCATATGAGATCTCCAAAACCTTTATTTCTTTACAAAATATTCAACAAGAAAGTTTACAATAGGAGGAGAGGTTTCACACTTCATCCAAATGAAGGAGAAAGAGCTCATTTTTATAGCCAAAACCAAGATGGGGGGCACATTCCTCATTGAGAAAGAAGGGCGAGTTGTATGAGAGAAGCGAATGATGTGTTGGAGCTTGAGTGATTTTAACTTGAGAGGGAGGCACCATCTCACAATAGGTGCACCACCTTTGCCTTGGGATTCCCACCAAACCAACCATGAAGTGCCAAATCACCCATTTTCCCCTCTCTTGAGAGAGGGCACATTCTATAATGGAGATGAACTCACCTTGCAAGAAATTTGATGTCGATCAATGTTTCCAAGCTTTAGTTAACTTATATTTGATCCTAAGTTGAGATTCCACCACTCCAGACATGTCCTTGACATGTTCCCACTGATTTAGAAATTTGATTTTTTGGCCTTTTTCGAGAGAAAGTGATTTAAGTGAAAATTAATCACTTAAATACTTTGGAAAGTAGGTCTAGGTGTAAAGTGGGTTCTATTAGTTAGAAAATTAGCAATCCCATGGAAAATTCTCCACCCTACCCACACTTTTATGGATTTTTTACATTTTTATAATTAAAACATTAAAAAATTGACATGTTTTACATGAAAAAAATTATTCTCAAAATTTTTTAAAAACCTAAGGGGGACTTAGTGCATGTTCATATGAATAAAAAATGTTAACTAGCATGGTAATATACATAGACACATATACTTTAATAACCTCCTAAGACCTAACCACCAATTAAAATACTCAATCTTTGGAGGTTTGAGTGAAAAACTCAAAAATTATATGTCATTGACAAACAACATATAATAAAAAAAGGAAAAAACACTCTAGAATACCGCATTGTTAGCTAAGTCTAAGTTGTCCAAGCCTTTTACAAAAGTCATAATACTACGTCAACTTATTACAATTTCCCTGTAGGGTATGAAAATGAAAAAAATTGTAAGCAGGCCAAAAATTGGTCCTAAAAAAACTTCTGAACTTTTGAGCACTGATAATGAACAAGAGACTTATTCACAGCTTTGGCGACTCATTGGAAATCCAATTAAGTGCAAATTAGTGGATAACCATTAGTAATTGAAGTACATTAAAGCATTCGAAACAATGATGTTGTCCATTGATTATTCCATGTGATTTTCCTATCAAGTCCATTCTATCTCCAAAAAAATAAGACAGAAAAAGATGAACTTTCATCCACAAATACTTCAACATTTATAAAAACTGTGTGACTTACTTTACAGATAATTTAATCATAAATAATGGCAAAAAATAAATAACATTTATACCTGCAAGCTATCATCATCCCTTAGGAATTTGTAGGGTATTTTCCTCCTCCATTCTCCAGATATATTAGACCTATTTGACTCGAGATTTCAACTTTTGATATATCATTGACTTCAAGTTTGTATTGTCGATGGGAATATTTGAAGCTTAATACCTCAAAGCTGTAACGTCCCCGACCCACCAACCGACGAAGAGGATGCTACCATGACAATAAACATCTGGGCCAAGAGCCCCATGAACATGAACATACCTAAAAATTGAATAAAATGCATTGAACTAGAACATGCACAGATACATAATTTATCATACACAACGGAAGCAAACATACATACATTCATTCAACATGTTCATCATAATTTATTTATAGTAAATATGATTGCAGAAGTAAAATAGACAAGATTACTTATCTTATAAAGAACTCGTCCCGCAACCAGCTACATCGCTGCAGTGTTCCACCCAACCATAGGCCAACGTGCTCCTTAATCTCTTAGCAATGCTGCCGCCCCCGAGCTGGGCATGATTCCCCAAGGAATAAGGAACAAGAAGGATTACACATAGCCAAGGATACACAAAACATATCCAAGCCAACACAGTTGGGTTTATCAGGCCATCAACAAGATATCCAAGCCAACATGGTCAGGTTTATCAGGCCATCCAGGAGCTGGGAAAGGCTAAATGCTAAGCTGGTGAACCCATTACAGAGCTAAGAACACCTACACCAGAACTAGCCTGACTTCTAAGACACCCACACACACCCAACACAAGGAATCAATCCCTTCTCTGCTACACAATCCCTCAGGCCCTGACTTCCCTTCTAGTGCTATTCAGGGGTTGTGGAGAAGAAAGCCAGCCCTGTAGCTATGTCGGTGTGGTCTCCAAACACACCAGGTTTATCAAGAAAACCAAGCTCCCATCCCTGCTCCCAACACAGTCTGACGACCAACCACTACATACACGCAATCACATAAGCGATTCACAGCTTGGTCAAGGGAAACAACTTCGGAGTCGTTCTTGGCCCTATCGTGGCCAAAACGACTCCAAAACAACTTACAGCAGTCCCAAAACATATCAGCAAACGCAGTTCACAACGTGGGGAAAAAAACAGTCTGTCCTTGACAACGAAGCCACTGGGAAGACTTACACAGTCCGAAAATGGAAGAGGAAAAATTGTGGGTGATAGTGACCGAATGGCCCCCAGCTTGTTGTGTGATTAACAACAGCGCAGAACCCAGTGCGTGAGAGAATATTTACACCAGATCCCAAATACGAATGGAAACACATCAGATTCCTCTCTGTGGAAAATGTGAATGACAATGGAAAAACGGCTCCTTCTGTTGGCTGCATAAGACCAAAACAGGAAAAGAATCCTCTGCGTGAGACACAGGACGTTTTTCCCTGCGTGAGAATGAGCGGTAATGGAGAATGGCAAGTCAGAAGTGCGGGAGTGTTTTCAGCACCCTCGTAGAGAGAGTGGAATGATGGGCGTAGTCATTATTCTGCCCAACATGAGGTTCGATTAGCTGGTGGAGTGTGCGTGTGGGAAAGGACTGACAATCCTGCCACACTCCACTCCCCAGCAATAACTGCCTCAACCACTCAGCAGAGCATTAAAATGGTAGTTGGATAAGACAAGGTGGTGACACATGGCTTTTTCCCCATTGGTTCAACGTTTGACATCCCCCCCCACCTTATCCTTATGAGAATCATGCCCCTTCTCAATTTAGTTGCTGCGAACATAGCTGGTTGGGTTATTTTATTAAAGATGCATATTTACATGATGGCAAAACTTAATATATGCCGTATACCACAATATACTATCGACAACGATTCCGTTCGTCGAAACATAACACAACTAAATCGATGGCGAGGCTTTTACCTTTAGCTCCACACCATGATTAATTACAATCTATACATCATGTACATTTAATGCATCGGGGTCAAAACTGGGGTGTTACATTCCCCTCCCCCTTCAATAGCACTATCCTCAGTGCTTTACAAAATTTGAACAAAATGCTACACTGGTACCGCCTCAGTGTTCCGCAGAATTGAACAAAAATGGATGTGCCAACCACATGGCATCCTCTAGCTCCCATGTATCCTCTTCAGGTCCGTAGTGCTCCCATTGCACCTTTACCTGCCCTATGGCCCAGTTCCGGAGCATGGTGACCTTCCTGTCGAGGATGCGCATTGACTCGATTCGGAACTCTCCCTCGGGTTCCACCTGAATCACATCCCAATTTATCACATGGTTAGGATCATGTACATATTTCTTAAGCAAAGAAACATGAAAAACATTATGAGCTCTATTGCTAGCAGGCAATGCAAGTCTATATGCAACTGGCCCTATTCTTTCAAGCACTTCAAATGGCCCACAATATCTTGGTGACAGCTTGGCACAACTTCCAAGCTTCAAGGAACTCTTCTTTGCTCTCACTCTGAGGTAAACATGATCCCCAACACTGAACTCCCTGTTCACCCTATGCTTATTTGCATAGATTTTCTATCTGTCCTGTGCTGCTTTCAGAATCTGCCTGATCTTTACAACCTCTTGCTCCATTTCCCTGAGCAATTCTGGTCCCAGCACAACCCTGTACACTGGATTATCCCAAGTCACAGGTGTCCTACACCTTCTCCCATACAAAGATTCATATGGACTCATCCCCAAGGATGCTTGCTGTCCATTGTTACAAGCAAACTCTACCAAGTGCAAGTAATCTCCCCACTTGGTTGGTTTGTCCATCACGTACATGTGAAGCATATCTTCAAGAATCTGATTAACTCTCTCTGTCTACCCATCTGTCTGAGGATGGTATGCAGTGCTGAAGTTTAGCTTTGTACCCAAATCTGCAAACAACCCCTTCCAAAAATTGGAAGTGAACTTGACATCACGGTCAGAGACTATTGCCTTCGGCAATCCATGCAATATGAAAATATCCTTCATGAAAATTTTTGCAATGTCATCAGTCGTATGCGTAGACTTAACCGGTATAAAATGCGTTGCCTTAGTCAACTTGTCTACCACAACCATGATGGAATCATGTTGTCTCCAAGTCATCGGCAATCCTGTAATAAAATCCATGGAAATAACTTCCCATTTCCATTCTGGAACTGGCAAAGGCTGCAACAAACCTGCAGGGGGTTGATGCTCAACCTTTACCTGTTGACATTTCATGCACCTTGAAATGTATTCAGCCATGTCCTTTTTCATTCTTGGCCAAAAGTACTGCTTTCTAGCTGTAGCAATTGTCTTCTGATATCCTGGGTGACCAAAATACGGAGCTTAATGGATTTCATCCATAACAACTCTCCTCAAACCTGCTACATTTGGATATAAATTCTACCTTTACAAGTGAGAAGTCCATCTTCTTCCAATTTATATCCCTTGTACCTCTTCTCAAGACTTTGTTGTTGCAATTTGTCTTTTACCTGCTCATACAATTCATCTCCGGCAGTATGATTAACAATCTGCTGCCTCAAATCTAGTTGGCAAATACTAAGATATGCCACATGCATTTCCTGTACCTTCCTGCTGAGTGCATCAGCTACCTTGTTTTCTTTTCCCCTTATGTGCTTGATCTCAAAATCAAACTCACATAAAAATTCCATCCATCTTGCTTGCCTAGCATTCAGAGTAGGCTGATTAAACAAATACTTCAAACCACAATGGTCTGTTCTGAGCTCAAATCTTCTACCCATCAAGTAATGCCTCCACATCTTGAGAGCATGTACTATGGTTGCAAGCTCTAGATCATGAGTGGCATAGTTTTTCTCATGCTCCTTCAGCTTTCTTGACTCATAACATATCACGTCGTTGTCCTACATAAGGACTCCTCCAAGTCCCTGTCCGCATGCATCGGTACACACCACAAAATCTTTCTCCGGATCTGCAACTTTCAATACGGGTGCACTGGTGAGAAGATTCTTCAACTGCTGGAAGCTTTCTTCACACCTCGATGTCCATTCGAACCTCATCCCCTTCTTTTGCAAAGAAGTGATGGCATGTGCAACTTTGGAGAATCCCTCAATAAACCTCCGATACTATCGTGCAAGTCCCATAAAATATCTTACATCTGTCACATTTCTTGGAGTAGGCCAATTCATAATGGCTTCAATATTTTCAGGGTCCATAGCTATACCCTCCTCTGAGATAATGTGACCCAAATACTGAATTCTATCTCTATAGAAATCACACTTGCTCATTTTTGCATACAGCTGATGCTCCCTGAGCAATTGCAATGTCAATCTCAAATGCTCTTCATGCTCTTTCTCATTCTTAGAATAAACAAGAATGTCATCAAGGAAAACAAGAACAAACTTATCCCAATGTCTGCTAAAGACACTATTCATAAGGCACATAAATGTAGCTGGTGCATTTGTGAGACCAAACGGTACCACTACAAACTCATAATGTCCATACCTTGCCCTGAAGGCTGTCTTATGAATGTCTTCATCCTTGATTCTCACCTGATGGTAACCAGACCTCAAGTCGATTTTGGAAAATACCTTTGCTCCTCTCATTTGATCAAAGAGGTCATCAATCCTAGGCAAAGGATATTTATTCTTCATAGTAACCTTGTTCAATTGTCTGTAATCAATACACAACCTGAGTGTACCATTTTTCTTCTTTACAAACAAAACTGGTGCTCCCCATGGAGACACACTCGGCCGAATGTACTTCTTTTCCAACAACTCTTGCAGTTGCATCTTCAACTCTAGCATCTCCAGTGTACTCATCCTGTAGGGTGTCTTGGACACTGGTGCTGCTCCTGGAACAAGTTCAATTGTGAAATCAATGTCCCTCTTTGGAGGAAGCCTTGGAATCTCATCAAGAAACACATCATTGAATTCCTGTAACACCTAGTAGTCTTCCAACCTAGGAGTTTCATCTCCTGATGTCTCCAAAATATGAGCTGCATACAACTGGCAACCCTTCCTACAGAACTTCTTTAATTGCATTGCTGAAACCTGTCGTACTGAAATCACCTTTGGAATACCTTTCACAACTACTAGGTTTCCTTCTTCATTCATGCATTTGAAAGTCTTATTGTAACAGTCAAGCTTCACTCTGTGAGCTTCTAACCAATCCATTCCAATGAGAACATCATAGGAACCAAGCAGTAGAACATTCAGATCTACACAATTGATCAATCCATCCATGACCAATGGACATTTCTCTACCACTTCACTAACTTTTCTCTTAGTTCCAGTGGCTAGCTGAACTAACCAAGATGTCCTATGCTTTACTTTCTTAAAAGCACAAATCTCCACTACTCTAGGAGTAATTTAACTGTGAGTAGAACCAGGGTCAATCAAAATAGAAACAGATTGCTCAACAATCTTACCTGCTACTTCAACCACAGTTGACTAGTGATTTGCATGGCAATCCTCCAGTGCTGCATAGATCCTAGGGACTACCCTTGCTACTTGACCCATTGTTTCTGCTTCTTGAATGTTATAAGCTGGTCTTGCACTCTCATTCTCAAGTGGACAATTTCTGCGCATGTGGGGTCCTCCACATTTCCAACATTGAAGTGGCCCTATATTCTGTTGTGGATCCTTAATCTTTTCTCCTATCACTCCAACTGGCGTACTTGCAGCTTGGGATGGCTGCTTTTGTTGATTCCTGAAGTTATAAGGTTTGAAACCTTTCTTTCTGTGGTCAAACTTCTCATTCTTCTTGTCCTTCCATGCCTTATGGTAATCCGGTTTACCTTTGCTTTGCTCATAACAATACTTAGCCTTCCTTATTGCTTCTTTAAGAGTTCTAAGTTCATAAAACTCAATTCTATCTTTGTAAGACTGAGGTAATCCACTCAGAAAATGCTAGACCTTCACTTTTTCATCTCTGATGTACCAGACATACCTCAATAGCTCTAAAAACTTATTTGCATATTCTTCCATGGTCTGCTGTCCCAATCTCAGCTCATGGAACTCCTTAATCTTGTCATCATAATACCTGTCAGAGAGGTATTTTTGCTTGAAATACTTCTTGAACTGTTTCCACTTAAGTCTCCTTTCACTGATCCTCTTTACTTGCTTGAAGTGTTCCCACCAAATGGATGCTCTTCCATTCAGATTAAATATGGAAACTCTGGCCTTCATGTTTCTTGAATAATCCTGAACTTGGAAGTACTTCTTTATCCCAAGAAGCCAAGATCCAGCCTCTTGTCTAGTCTTTACCTCACCATCAAATGTAGGAGGTTTATCTTTCTTAAATTCATCCCAAGAATGATCCCTATGGTGTCTCTTTATTTTTCTTTTATGAGAAGAAGAACTCGAATCCCCGCTGGATTCTTCGGATTCAGATGATCCACTAGAAGTCCTTCTCCTTCTCCTAGTACTGCTCTTACTGCCTTCTGGTCTTGCTGTACCTCGTCTAGAGTCTATCTTTCTCTACAAGTCTGTTAAACTCTGCAACATTGCAGCATTCAACTGATGTTGCTCTTCCTAGGCTTTAATCAAGCTTCTTATGGTGGCTGCAACATCTGACAGTGTCTCTTGGAATCTCCTTCCATTAGACTCTATGTCATCATTTCCATTACGGACATTTTCTCCCATGGCATCTCGCACACGCTCGTAAGAATCCCGAGCATCATATCCATCATGGGTTCTCATAACTGAACCACCACTTACTTACCAAACTGCACTACCTAGAATACTGCCCTCGAAGGTGACTGTGATTCTGCAAACGTGTTAGTAACACAACTGTTAGATGCATACATTGATATAAATCAGAATTACTTACTTTCTTCTGGAATAATCATAAAATAACAAATTTTCCCAAACACAAGATTTTCTTCATCAAAGGACGTCTCTCTGAGGGAGACGACAAGGGTCAAGGGGGCTTTCCCCCTTGTGCCACTGCAGGGTGGGTCGAGGGCAGCGCCCTCGTTTTTTTTTCTTTTTTTTGTAAATCTTGAATTTTCGTGCAATCTGGCGCATAAGATCGCTGCCACTTTCTCCTTTTCAGCCCTGAAAATCCTGCTGAAAAACAGCCGAAATTTGCTAAGAAATCCCACTTGAAAAGCTCAAAATTTCCTTGTACAGAATCGGGTCTCATTCCAACTATCAATCCGACGTTTTGGCAGTCAGCACAACTAGCTTCCTCCACTATTCATCAGCGATCGGATCCACTAAGCACTACCGCGTCGGTGATCGAATCCTCTACTCATCGGGCGACTAGTTCCATGGGTAGCCGCAACGGCGGCCAGCGAACTCTCTGGGGTTTCAGCGGCGACAATCCTATCGGCGGTTAGAACCCCTAGTCACTACGGCATCGGCGATCAGAACAACTGTTCATCGGGAGGATAGTCCACTAAACAAACGCAACGGTGGGTAGTGATCCCACTGCGGGTTCCGCGGACCATAAATTCATCGACTGTCGGAAGCTCTATCCACTATCGGCGGTCGAAGCCTCTAACCTTCGGAAGGATAGTCCATTAAACAACCGCAACGATGGACGTTCAATCCACTAACTTCATCCGACGTAGCTCATTGGCAACTGAATTAACTAGGTGTCGGCAATGTGTTCAACTAACCATCGTCGATGGCCGACAATTCCAGGACTTCGAGAAATTTTTGAAATTTTCCCTTTAGTCTTCCTTTTCACCGCTTGATCGACTCAATTCTCTTCTTTTCGTCAGCGAAATAGTTCCATCAGCAGCCGCAATAGCGGCTCATCATCTTCGATCTTCTTCCGATCGGCAGCCCATCATCTTCGATCTTCTTCCGATCGGCGGCCCAATCTGCTGAGGCATAACCTGATCGATATCGGCAGTCTCTTCTCGTCGAAAGGCTAGTGCTCTAGGATTTTGAAACGATGGGCACACGAATCACTTCCTGCTTCCAATGGCCAATGTTTTCGTTACTTAGAAAAAAAAATGAACTTTCTTTACTGCGTCGGTGGTCGGAGGCCCTACCCGTCAGGAGCATAGTGGTCTAGCCATCCACAATGGCGGCGCTCAATCGGCGAAGTATCGACGATCCATCTGTCTAGGTGTTCCGATGTGCCGATGGCCAAAACACTTAGAAATTTTTTTTCTAAATTTCCCTCTCCTCTATCTTCTGCCACATCAGCCGTCGGGTGGCCTTCCCACTAAGTGCTCCACTGCATCGGAAGAACTTGTCACTAAATCTTTCGATGGGCCAATGGTTCCAGCACTTAGAAAATTTTTGAAGATTGAGGTTTTCCTATCCAAAATTTTCTGATTGCTGCTGGGCACAAGGCAACCTGTCTCTGTCACTGCATCTTCGCGGTCCATTCAGGCCCATGCTACAACATGAGCTCTGATACCACACTGTAACGTCCCCGACCCTCCGACCGGTGAAGAGGACGTTACCATGACATTAAACATTCGGGCCAAGAGCCCCATGAACATGAACATACCTAAAAATTAAATAAAATGCATTGAACTAAAACATGCACAGATACATAATTTATCATACACAGCGGAAGCAAACATACATTCATTCATTCAACATGTTCATCATAATTTATTTACAGTAAATATGATTGTAGAAGTAAAATAGACAAGATTACTTATCTTATAAAGAAATCATCCTGCAACTAGCTACATCGTTGCAACGTTCCACCCAACCATAGGCCAGCTTGCTCCTTAATCTCTCAGCAACGCTACCACCCTTGAGTTGGGCATGATTCCCCAAGGAATAAGGAACAAGCAAGCTTACACATAGCCAAGGATACACAAAACACAGCCAAGCCAACACAGTTGGTTTTATCAGGCCATCAACAAGACAGCCAAGCCAACATGGTCAGGTTTATCATGCCATCCAGGAGCTGGGAAAGGATAAATGCTAAGCTAGTGAGCCCATTACAAAGCTAGGAACACCTACACCAGAACTAGCCTAACTTCTAAGACACCCACACACACCCAATATAAGGAATCATTCCCTTCTCTGCTACACAGTCCCTCAAGCCCCGACTTCCCTTCCAGTGCTATTCAGGGGTTGTGGAGAAGAAAGCCAGCCCTCTAGCTTTATCTGTGTGGTCTCCAAACACACCAGGTTTATCAAGCAAACCAAGCCCCCATGCTTGCTCCCAACACAGTCCGAAGACCAACCACTACATACACGTAGTCACACAAACGATTCACAGCTTGGGCAAGGAAAACAACTTCTGAGTCGTTATTGGCCCTATCGTGGCCAAAATGACTCCAAAACAACTTACAGCAGTCCCAAAACGTATCAGCAAACGCAGTTCACAACGTGGGGAAAACAACAGTCCATCATGGACAACGAAGCCACTGGGAAGACTTACACAGTCCGAAAATGGAAGAGGAAAAATCGTGGGTGATAGTGATCAAACAGCCCCTAGCTTGCTGTGTGAGTAACAGCAGCGCAAAACCCAGTGCGTGAGAGAATATTTACACCAGATCCCAAATATGAATGGAAACACATTAGATTCCTCTCTGTGGAAAATGTGAATGACAATGGAAAAACGGCTCCTTCTCTTGGCTGCATGAGACCAAAACAGGAAGAGAATCCTTTGCGTGAGACACAGGACATTTTTACCTACGTGAGAATGAGCGGCAATGGAGAATG
Organism: Pseudotsuga menziesii; assembly: GCA_001517045.1. Taxonomy (NCBI): domain Eukaryota; kingdom Viridiplantae; phylum Streptophyta; class Pinopsida; order Pinales; family Pinaceae; genus Pseudotsuga; species Pseudotsuga menziesii. The sequence goes on from LPNX011003515.1 coordinate 82,172, forward strand.
GCAAGTTGGAAGTGCGAGAGTGTTTTCAGCACCGTTGTAGAGAGAGTGGAATGATGGGCGTAGTCGTTCTTCTACCCAACGTGAGGTTCGATTCGCTGGTGGAGTGTGTGTGTGGACAAGGACTGACAATCCTGCCACACTCCACTCCCCAGCAATAACTGCCTCAACCACTCAGCAGAGCATTAAAATGGTAGTTGGATAAGACAAGGTGGTGACACATGGCTTTTTCCCCATTGGTTCAAGGTTTGACATCCCCCCCACCTTATCCTTATGAGAATCATGCCCCTTCTCAATTTAGTTGCCGCAAACATAGTTGGTTGGGTTATTTAATTAAAGATGCATATTTACATGATGACAAAACTTAATATATGTTGTATACCACTATAGACTATCGACAACGATTCCGTTCGCCGAAACATAACACAACTAAATCAATGGTGGGGCTTTTGCCTTTAGCTCCACACCATGATTAATTACAATATATACATCATGTACATTTAATGCATCGGGGTCAAAACCGGGGTGTTACAAAAGCACTCAATAGTGTTGAGAATCTAGTTCAATAAGGGATTAAGAGTGATATTCTATAGTCTGAAAGTCTTTTGAACCCATTCAATAACTAACTTGAAATCCTTCATGACTTGTAACATGTTTATATTTTTTTACTTGGGCAATTTTGGGTTTTCTAAAATTGCATGCATTTCAGCTAAGTTATTGCTTCCATGACCTAAGGATACTAGCTTGAATGAAAATGAAAATCCATTTGGTAAACATAAGACACCCCCAACACTACATGGACTTGGATTTATTTAAATGGCACCATCAAATTACCCGTGTATGTCTTGTCTACCACCAATGGATGCGCACAACTTACATCATGATTCTAAACTAGTGAGCAAACAACATTTAGTGATATTTGAGTGGACAATGTTACGTATTCCAATATGTAAGGAAAAATAGAGAGATAGTAAGTCGTGATTCATTCATTCATTTCCTTCCTGTGCTTGGGGAGACCGGAAGAGACAGGTTTAAAGCTAATCTTATCTACCAGAGACAAACAACCAGCTGGAATCATGGCTAGTTAGTAACCGTAAGTCTTCTATACCTTCAAGACCAGCTTGAACTCTAAGGCTAAAGCTAGTGTCTGTAAGGCTAGTATTCATGCACCTTACAGAAAAGGTAGTTTTGACACAGCTTAAGAAGCTTTCACTCTGCTCTTTTTCAAATAATGGAGACGAAACTCTAAGGAACTCGCTATGGCTTAATACTAAGGCAAGTAATATTCTTACCTGTGTAGAAATATTGTATCCATTCGACCTACTCAATGTGCTCCTTCACTTACTCTAAAAACAACCCCACCAACCCATCAGTAATTTGAGGATGAGGCTTTTAGGTGGAATCATTCACAATTACAAGAGATGTTGTGGTACTATTGAAAAGAAGTTCACACTCTTATGGTTCCTAGTGTTGCCTATGGTTTTATATTTTTGTATGCATGAGGGTTGTTTATTACATTTTTAAGGGACAGTTGAAGACGTGTTTACAATCTGAAGAAGGTCTGGACATTGTAACTTCCTGTAGCAGCATGGTCATATCTTCATGGTAGTTTATGGTCAATTATAGGCAGTGTGTTTGAGGCATCCCTATTACAGCAATGAGGATCACAGGTTGTGTCCCATGTGTAATGTCCCTGGTTTCGACCCCGTTTGCATGATGTATATATTGTAATTGATCGTGGTGAGGAGCTCAAGGCAAAAGCCCCACCATCGATTTGGTTGTGTGTGTGTTTCAGCAATGGAGATAGTTGCCGATGGTTTATCGTGCCATTTGGCACATTATAATTCGGCATCATGTAAATACGCACATCAATTAAAACTAAAACCACAACCAGCTACGGCAGCACAACGTTGAATGAAAAGGGCGTGATTCCAAAGGATAAGGGGTGGGGGATGTCAAACCTTGGTTATGGGGGAACAACCCATGTTTCACCACCTTTGTTGTTGTCACCTTTTGTCTCATCCAACCTTGTCAACCTCTTTAATGCTTCAGCTGGTGGTTGAGGAGTTATGGCTGAGTGGTTGAGGGCATTAATTGTTGGAGGAATCGTGGGTAAGGAGGCAAGCAACTCCATCTTCTCCACAACTCCATTCTCGCCTTCCTGTTCGTCCTCCTCACGCAGAGGTCTGTTCTTCCTCACGCAGAGGTCTGTTCGTCCTCCCTATGGCCTGTTGATTCGCGCGCAGAGAGTGAGGCTATTTCCCCTCACGCGCAGGCGGGAATCCTCATGCAGAAATCGGGTATGTCTTCCCCGTGTATTTTTCTGTTGGGAGCCCGATTCTTTTCCCATTCAAACTGTGTGTGGGTTCTCCCATGGTTTGCCTGGGCGACTAGATGTTGGGATGGCTATTGATTTTTTCCCCATTTGTTGGCTGCGTCTTCTTCCCTACTTTGGGACTATTGTTTTCCTTGTGTTTGGTTGGCTGTGGTGTTCAATTCCATTTTGAGCCACTGTGGATTTCCAACCCGTTGGCCGAGTCTCCCGTGGTTATGCCGGGATTTCTATTTCTTATCCACTGTGGGCTGTGGATCGTTGCCACTGTTTTTATTGTGAAATTGGGCTGTTGAACCGCCCTGGTTTTGGGTGTTGTGGCTGAGTTGTTTTGGCCACGTTAGGGCCAAGAACAACTCAACAGTGTGGTTGGATTTGAGTTGTGTCTCACCCTTGGCTTGGGATATTTTCCTGGTTGTTTTTCCTCCTTCACAGGGTTGTGAAGGGTTGTTTGGCTGCTAGTATGTAGTGGTTGTCCCTTGGGCGGTGCTGGCTTGGCCGTTTGTTGGAGGCCTGTCAAACCCAGCTGTGTTTGGTTTGCTGATTGTGTTCCCTTGGCTATGTGCAAGCCTGCAATTAACCCTTATTCCGGAGGAATCCTTCCCAGCTCGGGGGTGGCAGCATTGCTGAGAGATTGATGAGCAAGCTGGCCTATGGTTGGGTGGAACGTTGCAGCGACGTAGCTGGTTGTGGGTGAATTCTTCAACCAAGATAAGTGCGACTGTTATTTCATCTCTGAAATTAATCTACTGTTTCATGAATTATAATGAACATGATTAATGCTGGAATGTATGTTTGTTTCCGCTGTATAATTAAAGGATTATGCATTCTTGTATGTTTGGCATTCCTGTTATGATGCCTGTTTAAGCTCCCAATTTCAGCATTTGATTTCTATTTATGTTCATGGGCGGTTTTCCCGGTCGTGTTTGATGTCTGTCGCGTCCTCTTCACCGGTCGGAGGCATGGGGACGTGACACCATGGTTTTTTAATCATCCCCCTTGAGCTTCAATATACCTCTAGTTTTCCTGATCCTAGCCATAGACCTTTGTTTGAAGAGAAAACCTGCATATTCTAAGGGTTTTTTGTACAATAGTTTTTTTTAAGATATATTTATATATATATCATAGGAGGGCTTTATGATATACCACATCAATATTATTCATCTAGCTCTTTAGGAGTTCAATCAAATAGTTTCCGTTCCATTTCCTTGTACATAAACAATATACCTTCTGCACTTCTTTTGAAAATGAACAATCCAAAAGATTATGTTGAGAAATCTCTTATAACAAATCTTGGTTCTTGTTGAGATATTTTTGACATGTTGCATATATTTCAAAATTGTAGGTAAGGATAATGAGTGACATACTTGGAAATGTTTTTTAGAGTTTTCTATTTAAAGGGAAAATATATATGTGCTCCCAATATACACAAATTGCAACACTGGCTGGATTATTTTTTTCTCAATTTTTAGATTTATGTACTATTATCTATGATTATCAAATAGAGTAAAACAAAAAAATGTCATATTGACACATGTATATGACCAACAATTTTCCTTTTTATGTGATCATTACCAAAAAAATATAAAAATATTATTTTGATTAGGATAGTGAGAGAATCAAGAAAGAAGTGCCAACTATAGAGAATCAGGAAAGAAATGCATGGAATAGTGTGTTGAGAATCTCTACATAAATCAAGGGAGAAAAAGATAAATAAGCTTAGTTGCATGTATGCATGAAAGTGCTAAAGTGAACAATGCATGTGAATCAAAACCAACACTAAAGCAAGTGCGTTGAAGTAAGAAACACATCAAGATATGCACCAACAAACCCACCATAAGCACAACTTAGGTCCCAACAAATATGAAGCCATATTAGGTATCTCTATACAAAAGGATGCCCTCAATAAGTAAGGATGGTGAAAACCATGTCAAAAACACCCCCCTTTTCCTAGAGAATAGAAGAGAAGACTATGTAGTCATGTATGGAGTAGAAGTCTCTTACACCCCCAACAAAGCTCATAAATGAATAAATTTGATTTTAGTGAAAGGTTTGGTGAAGAATTTGGTGATCTACTCCATTCTTGGACAATCTCTGAGATCAATGACTTATATGTGGATCAACTCCTAAATGAAATTCATATGAATCTCAATGTGCTTGGTTCGCTTCCACAAATCAAATCCCATGAGATCAGATTGGTACTCAGATTGTCACAAAAAATGATAAATGGATTATGATATTGAATTCCAAACTTATTGATAATGTGCTAAAGTTATATGGCTTCAGTGTGCATTGAGAAATCACTACTCTAACTTTGTGGTTAATAGAGAAATAACATATTGTTTATTTCACATCCAACAAATAAGACCAGAACCAAAGTGGATTTGTGATATATAGCATCACGCACCTAATCATAATATGTATACCCCACTAAATAAGGTTGCAACTTGTAGCATAAAGTATCCCAAACATGTTTGTTCCTTGAATGTAGAAAACAATCCACTTAGCTTGGTGTGATTCAGCTAAAAGTGAAGAACAACTAGTTGTTTTTATCGAGTGATTTCAACTAAAGGTGAAGAACAACTAGACTCAATTTTCAAGGCAGTAAGGAATAAAGTGGCAACATGCTTGTGATTAGCCATATGAAATTGTGAGAGCACATCAACATATTTGCACTATGTCATTGTGATCTTGAAATTAGGTTGAGTGATCTAAATCTCAAGAAAATAGTACTCAAGGAACATGAATGTCCTATCTTAATGCCCTTGATCAAGCCATTTATGTGTGCAACTTTGATCAATCATCTAATTCCTTCTAAAACTAAGATAAAAAGGGGAGAGAAAGAACTCCTTATCTGATCCCTCTCTTCATATTGAGGAAACTAGTAGAGCCATTTATAAGAGATAGTTTGCATGGTTGAATTCTTTGTACATATCAAATTTGATAGCCAAGGATTTGACTTTTTTATCTTGATGGAATGTAAACCCTCATGAGCCACTTCCACAACATCATGTATCTTCCTTCCTCCTAAAAATCTAAATTGTCTTCCTTCAAAAAAGCAATAATTTTAAGATAGTGATGTAGACAAAGTTGCACAAAGAGATTGGCATTGGTCAAATGAGACTAGATTATCTACCTTACAAATACGGTCAAAGAAGGTAGAATAGAAGGTCAAAAGGATCTTACTTTATATTTTGGATTCCTTTGCGACTCCCAAAAGATATTTCTCAATAAGTTCAAAGCAACCTAAGAATAATTCAACTAGAAACCCATCATGCCCTGGACTTCTATATTTATGGAAGCTATGGGGAACAATCTCTATTCCATTCAAGTTGACATCTACCATAAGACACTTATTATCTTGGTTCCAAATTGAGTGAAATCGGCTACTACCTTAAGAATTGTTGTCACAAAATCTACAGTCTCTTTATAATTACAGAGTGCTTGAACACTACACACGTGAAGGATCGGATCCTTTCCTGAAATGTGTCATGTTGGGAAATGACCTCTATATTTAGGCTTCCTATATCCACTAGAGGAAAATATATACTAGCACTAAAAGGTGTATTCGGTTATTCTTTCCCAAGTACTAATCGAGAGTGACCCTCAGCTTTCCAACCGTAATTGCCAAACCGCTTTTGGATTTGAAAACCGGGGTACTTAAGGATTTAGGAAAATGTGATGAAATAGTACCCTTGGGGGGTACGAGTATAAGGATGAAGATAAACAACAACAACATCAAACAACTCCTAAATTGAAACAACCAAGTAGCATATAATATTAAAGATAGACTATGGACTTCTTGAGGTGAAAAGTAGGGTCTTTAGGCATATAAAAGTGAATATAATAAGTATATAAGATAGATGGTCTGATGACTGTGTTAATGTGAAGGACATACCAGTATATAAAAATCATGCATCGATGATATGAAAAAGTGCATTAAGTCTTAGTATGCTAATTTTGAATTACCAACTCAATATTAAGGTGTTTCAATGGGATTTTGGACAATAAAAGTTCATTAGAAGTTGGATATGAATGAAAATGAGTGAGATGGTGGATTTTAGGCTTGACATAGCATAAAAATAACCTTGGTGTGCCTAAACATCAGATCTAGAAACCCAAACCAATGAGGGAAATTTGCATGTTGGTGGCCCAAAATAAGGTTTTGATGGTTGAAAATTACAATATAAACTAGCTGCTTGTTTTAGAAGGTTCAACCAATACCATACCAACAAACACCCAACATATCATCCCAAAAGGGTCCATCCCTTTCGGAAACACTTGCAAAACAGATGAAGTCTCACCCGAAGACCCTATGGGGACTATATGAACCAGGTCTTTGTAACAAGGAAGGGGAACAACACAACACCAAAACAAATATACTTTGACAAACCCATGTCTTTGATAATGCATTTACTCTGATTGATTCATATTAACAATGTACAAAGGATAATCAAGAATAACATATTTATCTTTCATCAAGTTTAACATTAAGAAAACATCTTTAACACAGGATGTAACAGTAAGCAAATTAATGGATCAAATTGTCATCACGGCACATTTGACACTATAGATTTAACATGGAAACCCAAGGCAGGAAAAAACACAAAAGTGTTCATTATTAAAGAGTCACAGCAAAAGAACGCTTTATGTATGTGCACACAGCCTGCAGACCTCCCTCCGACCACAGATTACGGTAGATGTGTGCACACGGCCTACAAATAATCCATAACCCTCGTGATTCTCTTACAGTTCAACCTCAACATAGCTAAAATAGTACATTGACTTACAGCCAACATGTGAAAATACATAATCTCTCTCAAAATTGTCTAACCCAAAAAATCCCATCCCGTTACATATTTATAGGCTCTTCATAGCCTTTCATCCCACAACCACTACCTAATCCTATTAATGTAAGTAGACAAAAGAACCTTAACTATCTCACCAACTCCACGGTTGGACTTCATCAAAACAACTAACTCCCTTAAATATTGGGCACTTCCTCAGACTTGTCCACTTCTTTGAACCACTGCAACCCTGTTCACACCAAAACTACTTCTCCAAAGTTGGTACCAAGAATTTCCCAAACTTTCCTAGGCCCAACAGAGTCAAAACTATGATATTCAAGCCAAGAAAACACCCCCTAAATATGCCTAAAAACTATATCCAATTCAACAAAGTTCAAAACCTCCACATGCCCATAAAAAATAGAGAAAATAGTGAAATTTTGTTTGACAATAAGTTTTCAGGTTTTGATATTACAATGGTTAGTGCCACCTTCCTATGTTCCAAACGATTTGATGGAGTGATCTCTCCTTTCCAACAACTTGTGAATACTTGCTAATTTCCTCTTTCCTGGGGTGCACTTGTCAATTCATTCGCTCTTTCCACCTGCCACTCAAATAAATTTGGTTTGCCAAGACAAAGCCAAATCAAATATGAATGAGTGAAAAGAAAATTTGCTTGCAAGCACAAAAAGGAAACTAGTGAGAAAAAAGGGGCAAGAGGCAAATCAATTTTCTCTAAGGCAGAGTGCCCTCCTTTCCAATGAACTAGGGCACACCATGCTCCTATGGTTCTCTTATTCCCATAAAAAAACAAAAAAATTGTCCCCAAAAATGGATAAATTCAACAAGTAACATGTAGCAAATATCAGCAAGAAATCAAATCATCAAATATATCTTATCAATTAAAAAATAAGAGATAATGAGTCACATAAATTTATGCTTTCTATTTATGAAAATGGTCGAATCCATACAATGTAGATCTCACTCTATTTTATAAATTGATATTACAAGTTGAGAGTGAGAGATCAAAGGCTGAGATCTTTTCTCACTTTTAGATTTGTTGAAAATGAAATTTTCATGGAGAGGGGTGAATTGCCTCATTATGCCCAAGTACAATGAAATAAGTTACAACTTGCAAGTGTTTTCCATCACTAAGGGCTGCTAGGGGGTCTCCCTAGTGATACATTACAACATTTATATCATGCAAAAAGCTGAAATATAACTTCATATTTCACCAAGCCGCCCTCTTGGATAGAAGTGTGCCCCACCTAAGAGAGCCTTGCAAATATTCAAGTGAGTGATGCCAGAATGTAAATATAATGTTAGGTATGCATTTAGGACCTTAAAATAAGCCAACGCAAGTCATCACTTTCTTATTATGGAATCTTGTTGCCATACATTCAAAACCTTAGGATTTTTTTTAAATTTAACCTTATGTTAAAAATAATTAAAGGACCATTTATTAGATCATTGGCTTCCCTTGCTTGGAATGAAAAAGTGAATCCACGGATGAATTCATTTGCCTCAAAAAACATAGAATATAGTCTACTTCTGCCCAAAACCAATTTGAAATGCCTCATGAGAGATTAGCACCAAATATTTAATTTTTTGCTAAGGCTAAAATTTCCAAACCTTAGGAAATATTCCTCATTTAGCTAATAAATTTAATTCTACCAAAATTGCTATTTGGAGGGGTCCAATTGGCCTCCAAAGGATGAGATACATTGTATGTGTCACATACCCCAAATTGCAAAAACATTTTATGTTTGAGAAGACATCATGTTTTAATTTTATTGTAAAGTTTGTAATTATTGACCCAGTGGGGTCAAGGATGATTGTATTTAATTGTTGAATATTTTATTAATTAATTAATAAAAGATGAGACAACAGCTTAAGGAGGCTATTAAATGAGTGTCTATTAGCCACTTGGTGGAATAGACTGGGTTGAGATCAGGTTGACACTTGGCAGCATCCTCAAAGTACTTCTAGTTGTTGCAAGAGGTAACTTCCCTATTTTTGTGGTCATGTTCCCCAAAAAAGTGGAACAAGAGCAAGTGGCTCATTAAGTGAAAAACTAACCCAAAATACCTAGGCATGTTGATAAACTACCCATTGAATTCAGTTGAGGCTATTCAATTTTTACTTGTGAAATTTCTGAGTGAAATTGGTGCATAAGAGGTTCGATGGAGGGGAAAAGCAGAAGTTTTAGAGTGTGAAAATGTTGATTTACTGAACTAGTGCAACTGTTTTGGCTGAGTTATTTTTTTACAGGCAAAAGTATTACTATTGATTACTCTGTGGAGTTTCAGGGGTTTCATAACCCATTCTCTCACCCAGTTCTTTCAACCAGGTGGACCAATAGACAGGCTCGGGGGTCCTAAGATTTGCAGCTAAGCTGTCTTCAAGAATTGGTTAGGTGGAACGGGCTCCTTAGGCTGTTGTCTCCTCTGCTATATTACCAGGTTCTAAATGTTATTTTATTTTCTCTATGCAAGCATAGGAACTGGAATGTATGATTTTAGGAGTTGATGCATTTATATGACTAATTCATTTTATTTTAAAATTAGATAGTTAAATATCTTATTGTTCAAAGATAAATAAGTTCTGGTAGAATATGTAATCGAATTAATGAATTAGGGTTTTAAATATTTTGATAGAGAAATTTTTTAAATAAATCCTTGTTGTATTTTTCCACACCTCTGAAGAGGTAGTACTCTACTACAATAGGTGAATTTAAGATTGATGATTAAATCAAATCAATATGTGTATGAATCTGACCATTTACCTTGTATTGGTAGTCTTTCTAGAAATGTTTAAAAGAAATACTCCTCTATTCCAGAATTTTTATTTAGTTAGATACAGTTGCTTAATTATTTTCGTAAACACTTTAAAGAATGTTTTACTGAAACCACTACATAGCTTTCTAACTGTGATCTTAACACAGTAAATTTATTTTCTCTCTAAGGGTAAACATAATATTTATATAACTATTAACTAATACATAATAGGGAAAGAATGCAAATGGAACAGCATAAGATTAAATAAACAGTAAAACGAAATGATAGTAATAATTTAGGTATTACAGATAATAGATATGTTAATTGCAGTAATGTTGTACAAACATCAAATATTAAATAATAAACAGTAAAAACAATAAACAATCCAGAGTCTAAATTAAAATGAAAATACTAAAATTTTCTTTGGGTCAAAACCCTAAATAAGAAAACCTGTCAAAACCAAGTTATTATTTTCCTATTTCCTTCAAAGTTATAGTGTTCCTCCAAACCCTCACTATTTACAAATATTTCAATATATAAATATTATATCCAATTTATAATTGCCAAACAGGGTAAAATCGGTTTATTATATATAAAATAAACAGAGTAAAAGAAATAAAATTAAATTATTCTAAATCTTTTTATACAGCTTTACTCAGGTCACAAGATCGAACCTCTCAACCGAGAAGACTTTCTTTTTCTTTATTTTCTCAAACTTGCGTTTATAGTAAAAACAATACAATTTTATTATAATAAATACAAATTAAATCAAATTCATGGTGTTCTGAATAAAAATCTTTAACACACAGGTACGAGTAAAAACAACAAAAGGACCGTTGATTTTTCCTTCCACAAAATTTCAGAACCGAAATTTCTTAATACTATCGAAACTGTAAAATCTATTAAAACAAAACAAGTTTTAAACCCAAATTACTATCCTTTAACAGTCTTTAAATAATCATAAATATTGAGCCATACGGCTTATAATTTTTTATCCAAAAACGTACAAGTCTGCAAAACCCTAGTATACATAAATGCAACCTAACATAATGGAGCTACGACCATACGACATTTTACAAATAATTCATTAAACCAAACAAGTCATGGCCACCATCGCTAGCAAAACCCTACACATCGTCGAAGGAAGAAACCCCAGGTGGTAAGACCAAGGCTTACCAAGTCGACTTGTGTAGTGAACATCGGCTTGAAAACTCTTAGCTTCTCAAGCAAACCCCTTCATTTCAGGTTTGGGATGACAAGTCTCAGCCGTAGCCATGCCTGCACCAAACCAAAGAAAATGTGTTAATATTTCTTTTCTTCCAAACCTTCTAACTATAAAAAGAATAGAAATTGCAAGAAGAAAAGAGATTACCTTCAAGTATTGTTTTTTTATGGTCACGGCTGCAGTATGGATTCCTTTTGAAACCCACTCACACCCTGGAAAAAGAACTGTAGTATCGAGCCACCGATTGAGAGAAACACTCATTCTAAGACCACGGCACGAAGTAAGAAAGCAGTACTGTAAATGCCACAAATAGAAGCCATGAAATTACTGATAACTCGAACCAGGAATACCACTGATGAGAGTTGTCTCAGTAGCCACTCTACGAAGGAAAAAGAGTATAACTCATCTGTAAAATGGTTTTTACACTCTCAAGCTTCAACTATGGCCACGCAAGCCCATGAGGCCGCGAGCCTGTCAGCTCTACCCTCAAGCAACGAAAAAGATGGAGAACAAGTGAGATTTTAGGTTTTGGACAATTATATAGCTAGGGTTTACACTTTTAAAACCTTATCCAACAAGCTCATCACACGTGGATTCCATTTCCTCGACTTTTGTTTTGGGGTTGCTCTATAGTTTCCGAATGGTATAGTTAAGCCTGCAATTTGTGTAAAATGATCGTTAATACCTTGACATAGTTTAAATTTCGATATTGTAAGTATGACCCTTAATTGGTTATGCCATAACAATACATATAGGATTATGGTACTATGGTACCCAAAGATAGGGTCAATATAATATTTAGAAATAAAATATATATAGTGTAGGTTTAAGCATATATATAAATTGCTTGTGTTTTAAATTAAATGTGCCTTTAAATGAAACTAGGCAAATCTAGTATGTCCTCAAGCCTAGATTTAAGATAATAGTATTTCTCCAATGACTGTTTAAATATAACAAACTCAAGTTATAGAAAGGAACAGGTTTTACAATACCTGCATTATTCAAATCTTTAATTTATATAAAGTACTCTAGCATTTTTACTTTTGTAGTCGAAATGAATAACCTCGACCGAAACTAGAAAAAAATGATTTACGTATCACAAGAACCATCATTACACTGCATTAGCTTCAATGAGCTAAGTAAGCCTCGGCATGACCATAATTTCCTTCATTAAGCAAGAGACAAATTTTCGTACCTTGTACTCCCTAGTAAATAAACAGTTGTTCTCAAATCTTTATTTTTATTTCCAGATTCTTTTAACTTACAGCTCGATTATCTTATGATATTGTTTTTGAAGGCAGTTAGTAACAAATGTAATTGTATAAATTAATAAATGAAATTGTTATAGTATCTAGATTGAGATCTTTTAAAGTGTTAACTGTTAGCAGTTAAGTCACTCACTTAAGCGATGATTTTAAACATTAGTTGTCGCAGAAAAATTTTAAATTTTTATGAAATTTTGGGTGTTTTACAGTATGATGAATCTGCAAGTGCCCCATCTTGTTGTTTAACCAGTTTAACAAATTCAAAAAGGTCAAACTTTGTCAAACTTCGACCAAGGTGAAAAATGGTGAAACAATAATGAAAATAACATGTAGAGGAGAAACAACACTTAGTTAAAAGTAATATTGATAAACATCTTAACACAAGACATTGTTCAACTTTGGTATTGTCATTGATGTCAAACAAGAAACATGTTGATGATGTCAAACAAAAATCATGAAGCCTTGAATATTGTTAAACTTAGATGTTACAATTGATGGTGACAAGTAAGAAGCCAGTTTGAAGAAATATATATATAATGCGTATGCAATCCTCAAAAGTGTACAAATACCATCAAGTAATGGTTCTCTACATACGTGAACCAATTTGAAGAAGTATATAGAGAATAAATGTGCAAGTTTTGGAAGTGCACAAATCCCACCAAGACATGGGACCCATATGCGCAAATACCACCAAGTCATTGGACTCAAGTGCGCGAAACTCCAAGAGGTTGAATTATCAAATGATGTACACCAATGAAAGATATAAAGAGATGGTTAGCTTGACCAAGAAGTAAGGAAGTATGAGCATCACTAATTCAAAGGAACCCAACTTGTGAACACATCTCTTGAGAAAAAATAGTACAAATAAGCAAGAGATGTAAATGTTGAAGAAAGCATGAAGACGAAGAAGATGTGATATTTTGATTTGGAAATATTCAAAATTTTCGGGTATTAATGGCTCATTGATTAGAAAGAGAATTTACAGTAGTGAGATGAATGCACAGAAACATGAAGAAGAGCAGCAGATGGTGAGCAAATTAGAGAGATTCCCAGCACTAATATGCGAGAAGGAGATATACTGTGAAAGCAGTTTAAGATGAAATCAGAGTTGCAAAACCTGATATTGCAGATCGTTGAAGTTGGAGATTATTAAAGTCACATATAGCAGATCTTGATATTGCAAATCGTTGAAGTTGCATATTATTAAAGTCGTGGATCATTGATCGCAAAAGTCACAAAAGTTATACATTGTTGATATTCCATATTGTAGAAGACGCAAATAAAATATCATATAAGTCACATCTTTTGTAACAGCATATCATTATTTCAGGGTGGAAGGAAGGGGCAAGGATAGGAATTTGAAGCTTCCTTTCAATTGGTGCTGAAGAACAAAAAAGAGATTGTATTCTCCACTCAGCTTGGTGCCTGAACACAAGAAGTAGGTGCTTTCACAAAATGATTGTTTTCCTCTCGGGTCGGTTCCTGAAGTCAACAAGTCAGTGCTTGCATAGAGGATTGGAGTCCTTAAAGGCTGGTGCATGTAATCATCAAATTAGTGCTTGTGTGTGGAATTGGTGTCCCAATCAAATTGTTGTTTGAGTGAGTCGATACTAACATTTTGGAGATTGGTGTCTCATATCCATGTAATCAAATATGTATATATATATATATATATTATAAATTATAAATTTATAATATATAAATCGGTATAAAGTAAAGATTATAAATTTTTTCACTCAACAAATTATACTTCAATTTATTTTTATGTCAAAATAGTAAAGGACACCAATGCATAAAGAAAGTTACTTTTCATATTCTTTATGCATTGGTGTCCTTTACTGTTTTGACATAAAAATAAACTGAAGTATAATTTGTTGAGTGAAAAAATTTATAATCTTTACTTTATACCGATTCACCCCCCCCCCCCCATCTCAGTATAAATAAGAGTTCCAACAATTGGTATCAAAGCGAGTTTCTTTAGTAAACTTTAACCTATGGAAGATAAATCTTTACACAAATATGGATAAACAAGATGAACTCCCTAGGACATTTACTGCATACAAGATGAGGATCAAAAAGGAAAACACTTTTAGAAAATAAGTAGTTTTCAAAAGGACTAGGAGAAAAAAATATTGCAAGAACTCATCAGATGAATCTAATGAAGGCAACTATCCAAGGGAAGTTCTTCTCATGGAAACAAAGGAGGGTCTAAAAAATGAGGACTCGGGAGATGAAGAAATGGATGAAGTAGATCTCGAAGGAGAACTAATCAGTTCCTTGGAAGAATTAAAGAAATCAAGAAAGAAGAACAAATATCTATGAGAACGACTATCAAAGTATGAAGAACAAGTCAAGAAACCAAAACAATAGAAGAGGACATAACAAAAAAGTTGAAACAAAGGAGGAGAAGTTTGAGAGCCTAGAGGCTAAAATCATTTATTTAAAGAAGGAATTGCAAAATCCCAACATCCAGTTGAGTTTTCAAACGAAATTCAGCAAAATCACTAAGTCTCTAGATGAAGTTATTAAAAAATAGAGACAAGCATCTAAAAGGACAGGACTAGGATATGAATTAGTCTCAAATTTATCCAAGTCAACCTATGAAACAAGACCAAGAAGTTTTGAAGATGTACTCAAGGGTATTTCTCCAAAGAAGGATTGGAAATTTGAATAAAAATACATGAATACATCCCATGTGAATATTGGTACTACACATTGCGAAAGAACTCACTTCACAAGGTATGAAACTCTTTTCTTAGGAAATTTATATTTTTGTAATAATTTTGGTCATACAGTTGTTAACTGAGAAGCTCATGTTAAGAAGAATAGTATGTACTATGAGCACAATCGTAGAAATAATGATACCAAAAGGCCATCAGAAAGTTTGAAAGAAAGCTTCAAATCTTTCATCCCCTTGAATTCTTATGGTGAATGCGATAAATGTTGCAATCATGGTCATAAACCTCAAGATTGTGAAATTCAATTGTTATATGCGTAAACCAACAACATTCTTAGTAAAAAGGATCCTACTGAAATTTGGTAGGATAAGGTAGACCTACAAAATCAAGAAGGATGTATCTTGTCCTTACATGCGCAAAATAAAAGGGGGCAATGGTATATTGACAGTGGATGCTCCAAACACATCATAGGGAATACAAAAAATTTCTTGAAGTTTAGAGAAGAAAGGGGAGGGAATGTTTACTTTGGAGATAATGGATCTGCCAATATTCTTGGAAAGGGCATAGTAAGTCTTGGAAACAAGAAATCCAAAGCATAGAATGTCTTACTAGTTGAAAACGTGAAGTGCAATCTTCTCAGCTTGAATCAAATGTGTGATCAAGGACATACTCTCACCTTTGATTCAAATAAATGTAAAATAAGAAATAGCGATACAGGTAGATTAGTGGCAACGACGTCAACCTCGAACAATGTTTTTATATTAGACGAAAAGGAAGAAAGGTGTTGCATGGAGAAAATATGTGAAAGTTGGATTTGGCACAAAAGGATGAAACATATCAATTTTAGAAATCTAGTCAAAATTAGCAAAGAACAAGCATTGAGAGATATTCCAAAAATTGCAAGGCCTTTAAATTATGTTTGCAAGCATTTCCCACGTGGAAAGCAAACAAGAGTGAGTTTTAAGACAAAATAATATTATATGACAAAACCATTGGAATTAGTTGATATTGATCTCTGTGGGACCATAAGAACCAAATAACTAAATGGTGAATCATATAGTTTTCTCTTCATAGGTGATCATACTAGAATGACATGCGTCTTCTTTCTTAAGAAAAAATCAGAAATGTTTGAATGCTTCAAAATATTTAAAGAAGTAATTGAAAACAAAACTGATTTGAAGATTAAGTGCCTAAGATCAAACAATTGATGTGATTGCACCTTAAATTATTTTGAGGATTTCTATGAAAAACATGGAATTGGGAGAAAATTCTCAGTCGACAGGACTCTAGAATAGAATGGAATAGTAGAAATAAAAACATAATGGTATAGGAGATGGTTAGAACAATGTTAAATGACTCAAAATTATCTAGCATTTTCTGGACTCGGGCTATTCACATTGCCATCCATATTTTAATTAGAGGATTAGAACTAGTAGCAGCATGAAGCCTTACAAACTCTAGAAAGGCAAGCCAACAACAGTCAAGCATTTCAAGATATTTGGGAGCAAGTTTTATATTAAGAGAAATGGTGAAATTCTAGATAGAATGAAAGAATCTTTCTTGGATATGACACAAGAATCCAGGCATACAAATGTTACAACCTAAGGCTAAAAAGGATGGTGAAAATTTTAGATGTAAAAGTAGAAGAAACATCATGCACAAAATATTAGAGTACAATGATGATTAGTCAGTACTTGAACAATCATCAGAAGGCCTGCTAGACGAGGAGGAGCTGAAAGAAAAACAAGGAGAAGCATATCAAGGCGAAATTGGACCTGATACAAATATTGCCTCCAGATATGTACAAAAGAATCATTCTAAGGATATGATTATCAAAGATAAAAATGCTAGTGTAGAAACAAGAAGGAAATATTGTAAAAAAATTGTTGAAGAAGTACATTTCTCTTTGTTGTCCAAAGTAGAATCGAATAGTTTTTATGAATCTAGGATTGATGAACACTGGGTCAAATCCATGCGAGAATAGTTAAATCAGATAAAGAAAAATCAGACCTATCAACTTGTTCCAAGACCCAAGGACAAAAATGTCATTGGTACAAAATAAGTTTTCATAAAAAAATTAAATTACAAGGGACGGGTGGTTCAAAATAAATAAAACCTAGTGTGAAAAGGATATGCACGGGTTGAAGGAATATATTTTGAAGAAACCTTTGCCCCTCTAGCATGAATAGAAGCAATCAAGATGTTCCTTGATGATAGTTGCTCCAAAAACATCATTGTGTATCAAATAGATACAAAATCATCTTTTCTAAATGGTGAATTAGAAGAAGAAGTATATATAGAACAAACAGAAGGTTCCTCTCTCTTAGATAATAAGGACCACATCTATAAATTGAAAAAGGATCCATATGGACTAAAGAAATCTCCTAGAGCCTGGTATTTAAGACTGGACAAGTACCTGCAACAACAAGGTTTCAGAAAGGCTAATGTAGATAATAATCTATACATAAAAGTTGAGGATGGACATATGATTGTGGTTGAATTATATGTGGATGATATTATTTTTGGAATCCTGATGATGATAGTCTAAGTCAAAAAATTTCTCAAAACATGCAAAAGGAATTTGATATGGTCATGCTTGGAGAACTGTCCTTCTTCGTAGGGCTCCAAATATCTCAACTGAAGGATCGTATTTTCATTTTTGAAACGAAGAATGTAAAAGAGACGTTGAAAATGTTTAACATGGAAGATTGAAAGCCAATGTATACACCCACTTTCACACGTTGTAAGTTGAGAAAAGAAGATGAAGCAAAGGAAGTAGATCAAAAATTATATAGGTCAAGGATTTGAAGCATGTTGTATGTAACTACCTTGAGACCAAATATTATGGAAGTAGTGGGTCTAATTGAAATTTTTCAAGCAGCACCTAAGGAAACTCATGTCCAAGATTTGAAAAGAATTTTCAAATGTATAAAAGAACCTTGAGCTTTTGGTTTGTGGTATCCATGAAATGATGATTTGACATTGGTAGCATATACAGATGTTGACTGGGCGGGAAGTATTGATGATTGGAGTACAAAAGAAGCATCATTTTTCATAGGAAATTGCTTAGTATCCTGGTTGAGCAAAAAATAGTCCTTAGTATCGTTGTCTATAACAGAAGCAGAATATATTGATGTAGTATCCTATTGCACATAAGTCCTTTGGATGAAACAAAAGTTAAAGGATTTCCAAGTAGAATTCGATCAGTGTATATCAATTTTATGTGACAACACAAGCGCAATTAGCATCTCCAAGAATCCTATAAAGCATTCCAAAACTAAACATAGTCTCATAAAATACCATTTCATGAGAGAACAAGTCACTGAAAATGTAGTCAAGCTAGATTATGTGGACACAAGGGAACAAATTGTAGACATATTTACAAATCCATTTCCAAGGGATACTTTTGAATATCTCGGAAGGAAATTGGGAGTAATTCCCACTCCACATTGATTTGAAGCATATACAACATGGAATAAAACATGACACAGTAGAAGTGACAAGAAGATGAATTGAGAAGCATGAAGTTAGAGGGATTCTAATACTTAGGAGGAGAATCCCTTAGCATCGATGTCAAAGTGGGAGAAAAGCTAAATGATAAAAAGGATATATTTTAGGCAGAAGTGAAAATTTCACAAAAGAGGAGAGCAAAGGATTAAATGGCATAAACATAGGGGCAGCATGTTTCACACATAAGAAGAGCTCATATTCAAGGGGAGCTCAGTTTTTATTGGTGTTGACATTAATCATAAAGGGGGAGATTGTTGAACTTTGGTATTGTCATTAATGTCAAACAAGAAACATGTTGATGATGTCAAACAAAAGGCATGAAGCCTTGAATATTGTTGAACCTATGCCTTATAACTAATGATGTCAAGTAAGAATTCAATTTGAAGAAATATATAGAAAATTTGTATGCAATCCTAAGAAGTGTCCAAAAAAAAGCCATCAAGTAATGGTTCTTCATATACGTGAACCTAGTTTGAAGAAGTATATAGAGAATAAATGTGCAAGTTTTGGAAGTGAACAACTCCACTAAGACATGGGACCCATATGTGCAAACTCTACCAAGTCATTAGACTCAAGTGCACAAAACTCTATGAAGTTGAATTATCAAATAATGCATGCATATGAAATATTGAAAGAGATGGTTAGCTTGACCAAGAAGTAAGGAAGTAGGGGCGTCATCGATTCAAAGGAACCTCAATTTGTGGACACGTCTCTTGAGAAGAAATATTACAAATAAGCAAGAGGTGGAAATGTTGAAGAAAGCTTGAAGATGAACGAGATGTAATATTTTGATTTCTTAAGATTCAAATTTTTGGGGTATCAATGGCTCGTTGATTCAAAGGAGAATATGCAGAAATGATCCAGATACGCAAAAGCATGAAGAATAGTAGAAAAACAATGCGCAAATTAGAGAGATGCCCAGCACTGAGATGTGTGAAGGAGATATACA
This sequence comes from Pseudotsuga menziesii, assembly GCA_001517045.1. Lineage (NCBI taxonomy): Eukaryota > Viridiplantae > Streptophyta > Pinopsida > Pinales > Pinaceae > Pseudotsuga > Pseudotsuga menziesii. The sequence continues at coordinate 101,692 of LPNX011003515.1, forward strand.
GTGAAAGTAATTTAAGATTAAATTTATGGGGCTTCGCAGGGTCATCCTGAAAGGGTGTTGGGGAGGTGGTGTTTTATACATGGCAGATGATCATTACTTCTTTTTAACTGTTGGACTGGGGATTGGATCTGATAATTTTGCAGAGCTCTATGCTTTAAAATTCTTGTTGCTTTTTGCTTTGGAAAGGGGTTGTTTGTCACTTCAATTTTTTGGGGACTCAATGATTGTGCTAAATTGGATACAGGAATTACAGTGTTGTCACTCTATCTACCTTTTTCCTATTCTTGTTGATGATTTGGCTATCAAGCATTGTTTTGACTGCGTTACTTTCACCCATGTTCACAGGGAAAGAAATGGGATGGCAAATCAGTTTTCCAAAGAAGGAACGCAATTACAACTAGGAACCTAGAAGATTAAAGAACACAATCAAGGTCAAGTATTTAGATACTATCACCGTCCTTTCCATGAAGGACAGTTTCTTACACTATGATACATAGAGAATTATGTTTTTTCGATTATATTTCAGCTTTGCTTTTGTTTTAAATGATGACATACTAGTCATATGTGTTTTTGGATTTTTGGTAAAATTGATATATATTATTAGAGTGATATATTGTAACTCTCAGTTTATAAATATTGTGCACTGCATGGGAAGCGATATGCCTATCTATGTTTGCTATGAATGTAATTTTGTTCTATCTAGAAATAAAATTATGAATTTTTCTTAGGAAAAAAAATCTTCAATCTAAGTCACAAACCCTGATATTGTAGATCATTGAAGTTGTAGATTATGAAAATACTAGATTGTAGATATTAATATTGCAAATCGTTGAAGTTGCATATTATTAAAGTCACAAATCACAAAAGTTAAAGATTCTTGATATTGCAGATTACAGAAGGCATAGATCGCAAATCACATAAGTCACATTTTTTTGTAACAACATTAATTTATTTCAAAGTGGTTGGAAGGGGCAAGGATAGGAAGTTGAAGCTTCCTTTCAGTTGGTGTTGAAGAAAAAAAAGTAGATTTTAGTCTCCACTCAGGTTGGTGCCTGAACACAACAAGTAGGTGCTTGCAAAAAAGGATTGGTGTCGTCTCAAGTCAGTTCCTGAAGTCAGAAAGTTGGTTCTTGCGTAGAGGATTGGATTCTTTATGGATTGGTGCCTGTAATCAACAAGTTGGTGCTTGTGTGTGGGATTGGTGTCCCAATCAGATTGGATTCTAATTGAGTCTGTACTCATGTTTTGGAGCATGGTGTCTCCTGTCCCTATGATATACAATGTATGATGAACCTGTAAGTGTCCCATCCTATTGTTTGACCAGTTTGACCAAGTTAAAAAGGTTAAACTTGGTCAAACTTTGACCAACGTGAAAAGTGATGAGACAATAATGAAAATAGCCTATAGAGGATAAACAATACTTAGTTATAAGTAATATCTCCATACATCTTAACATAAGACACTACTTGATTTGGGGTCAAAATTTGACATGTTTACCGACGTGTAAATTCAAAAGTCACTTTACACGTCGAAAAAATGTCAATTCATCGGGTTTTTTAAAAGGTGCTTAAGCGACACTACTTTAATTAGGGTCAAATTTTGACATTTTTATCGAAGGTTTTAATTCAAAAGTCACTTTCCACATCAAAAAAATATTCTCCTAACATTGCTTAACCAACGCCAGAAAAGTCATCGCTTAAGTGACGGTATATTGGGTCGCTTAAGTGATGTCATGCATTAAAATGTCATCCCAAAAAACTATAGTTTCTTAACTTCTCTTAAGAGACAAGTAAAAACATCTTTTGGACTATAGCTTTAAAACATATTCAGACCAACATCTATTTAGGTTTTTTCTGGTTTAATTAAACAAAATTTAACACATATATAGGTTTTTTAGAGGTTGTAGATTCAATGGGGAAAAATTTAACACATATTTAGGTTCTTTTTTGTTTAATTCAGCAAGTGTACTTTGTGGCAAAATTTTGGAAGGAGAACTCTTATTTTAGGTAAATAAAATTGTGTATTAATGAGATTATCTCTTCGATAAATTTCATTTCATTCAACTAATATTTTTTGTCTTTATTACTTTGATAATGTATTTTATTTAAATAGAGAGAAATGTCATACAGTCATGTCCATCGGTTTTCTAGTAGATCCAAAAGAATTAATTGCTTCTAAAGCAGTTATCAATTGTGTGTACGAGTGACACAAGCAACCCTCGTAATGCAAATGATCAGAATCAAGCATTTAATGTTGAATATATAATTGGTGATGGAAAATTTTATTTCCCTTGTACACAATACAAATGGATGAAAAGAAGAAGAGTTGTTAGGGAAACATCCAGGAAAAATTACTATCAGTATGGGAACTTGGAAGGTGGAACATAATATCATCCCCTAGTAACATATCCAAAAAAAAAAATTCTCATTTGCAATAATATAAATAATGATGTACATTTTGATACTAATTGGAATTATTTTTTAATAATTATTGCACAGACGAGAGCACTAATGCTTGCAAATCTAGTCGCTACAATTCATCCTAGATATGGTGACGGTGGTGACATTGAGGTTGCTACAATAGAATAAAATGACCACAACCTTATTGATAATGAAAGGATAAATAGGTTTATCAATGACAACTTTATTTCCATGATGAGATCTATGAAAACATTCATGGTGTACCTCTAATTGATAAGGAAAAAAAAATCCCTGTACAAAGACTCAAAGACAAGTCTTCTCTCTTCTCTTTTGTTGTTAGTCAACTTGAAGGTCATGAATGGTATTTCAAACACAACAATGACACAATTGTTAAGGTATTCAAGATTTATACGTTTGTAATTGAAATTGTTAAGGTATTCAAGATTTATACGTTTGTTGTTAGTCAAATTGTTTTTTATTTATCATTGTCATATGTAAGCTAAAGTAGTAATTACAATTGTTACATAGAATTTTTTGTTTAGATTGTTATGTGATACTCTTCTACCACTATAAAATACTTTACCTTGCACATATAGATAAATGTGTGTCATCCTAAAATATATAGGAATGGAGTATAACACAATTGATGCATGTCCCAATGATCATGGCATATATTACGGACAACATGCATCAAAGAGTGAGTTCCCTAAACATGGAATTAGTAGATATTGTACTGATCAAGTACGAAATAAGGTGCCCCACAAAGTTGTTCTCCTTATCTCGGTAATTCCACATTTTTAACATCTATATAGGTGTAAAAACATTGAAGAATTTATGGATTACAATCCATGAGTCAGAAGTGCAAATGGTGTCATGCGAATGCCTAGAGATAGATCTGCATTCAAATACATTGAGGAAATATGGCCAAATTTTAAAGAAGGACCATGTAATATTAGACTCTCATTGGCAATTGATAAGGTCAATCCATTTGGAGAGCTCAAAACCAGTTACTCAGTTTGGCCAATTTTTGTTATAAACAATAACCTTTTTCCATGGAGGACAATTAGAAGGGACCACGTCATGTTGGCATTAACTGTTCCAAGTACTTATATTTTTTATAATGTTAACACAATATAAGAAATTCATTTTTTCATTGTTGCATGATTGAGAACTTATTAATTATGTATTTTATTTTCCAAATATCTACTAGGTAAGCATCAAGTTAAAGATATGGATGTCTATCTTGAGCCTCTTATAGATGAATTTTTAAAATTATGGTCTGACATTAGTATGTACGACATCTCCAAACTTATAGGCAAAAAACAATTTTAGTTCCATGGAATACTTACATGGATAATTCACGATGCATCCAGTCTTACACATTTTTGTGGTATGTAAATTTTTCATGTGTAGTTAATCATAATTTATAATTTATGGAATTCTATATATTAATTCATTATTCCATAACTTGCATGGATTCAAACAAAGGCCAAATATGCATGTCATGTAAGTGGTCCAAGAAAAATATCTAGATGTTCAAGAAGTTTAGGAAAGGAGGTGTACATTGAGTTTAGGCATTTTCTACATAAGGACCATAGGTATCGGATCACCGAAATTAATGACTTTAATGGGAAAGAAGAGAGTGGAAAAAAACCACAAAGAATGGCGCCTCAACTATGGAAAAATACATTTTAGAATATCCATGGTAAACAATACTTGTTTGTAGTTACTATTGCATTCTTGGTCACTTGTATTTATTTTTAGATTTCCATACTTAGCATGACCAGTAAAAAATATTAATCTTTCATTGATACTTCTCAAAGGTTTTCATGGTCATCTTCCACAGGGTTTAAAATGATACCCTTCCCAATTTTGTCGGTTACCATACTATGAGCACCTACAAGTAGTTCATATGTTTGACACAATGCATATTTCAAAGAATGTCACACGGTGCTTGTGATATAGATGGGAGGAATAACAAGGAAAATTTGCGCATTCATGATTCCAACTCATTGAAACTTTTGAAGGATTGATATGGTAGTGGAAATTCCACCAATATTCCATGGTTATTAATAGAGAAAGAGAGCATTGTTATAAAAGAGGTACGGTACGGAAGATAAATTTCCCACTGGTTTTGCTTCTAACATAAGTAATATATTAACAAAGCAAGGAGATTTCAGTGGGATAAAAATCATGATTGGCATACATTTATGAAGGTTTGACATTTTGCAAGTTTGATTATTTTATGATATATACATTATATGTTAGCATTTAATGGTGATCTCTATTTCAATTATATGTAATGATATATACCTTATTTGTTAGTCATATGCATTACATCCTTGTTGCAGTATGTTCTATCTCTAGCTTTTCCTAATAGATTTGACAACAACATAAAGAAGGTTATTTATGATCTTGGAAAGTACATGAGGTATGTATAGAGTTAGAGTTGAATTATTGACTATATAGTCAATACTTGATTTTATTGCCTTATTTATATTAATAGTGATGCATCAAATTTCCTTGCACTTGTAGGTGGTTGTCATCTAAAGAGATACATAAAGAAGATACCGAGTATTGGAAAATAAAAATTCCCTAACTAATGTGTGATATACAAAAGCATCTGCCTCCAACAATTTTCAATGCATAGGAACACTACCTCATACATCTAGTGGAAAAGATTGAAATGTGTGGACCCGTTCACACAAGGTCAATGTGGTTGATGGAGAGGCACTTGAAGTCATTGAAGGGATTTGTTAGCAAAAGAGTGTGTCCAAAAGGATCGATAGTTGAAGGATACATGTTATATCAATCCATTGTATATTTTGGTGAGCACTTACCCCAAATAGTGGGTGATATGGATGCGCCTCTCCTTTAGGATTCCAATTTCACCAACAAATTTAAAGGGGAGGTGTTGTTGGGGAAAGGTAGATGGAGAAAAGTGAAAGGTAAAACTTTAGATTGTATTTAATATTTTCATAAATGATTTTGGTAGATTGGTTAGTAACTAAAAAGAATTGTAATTGTTATAGGTAGTATAGAGTGGTATAGAATTAATTTATATGTTGCAAATAAACGTGATTGGATGAAGAGATGGATAGAACGATGTGAAGAATTTTACGATGCCTTGTCACATGGAATAGGGTGGCAGAGTTGATCAAAAAACTTTATTTGGATCATGATACAGATGTAACCTAGTAGGAAATTGATATAGCATATAGTGTAAAAGATATAAATGTAAGAAATATAACTTTAGGTTTTATATTTCAAATCCCATAATTATTTTTAACTCAAAAATTATATTATACATATACTTACCATATACTTCCATTCCATTTTTAACATGTTGAGAATGCAAGTGAAACATCATAAGGCTATGGGGTGCAATGACAAAAAATATCGCACCAAACAATTGGATGACAAGAGGAAAACATGTGATAGTGGTATAACTACAATGTTTCAGGTTACTAATATTTCCCATAGGGATGATAGACATCCGGTCACATCGAATTTGAGGTACTATGGATATTTGGAAGACATATTGAATATATACTTTAAATCCTTCAAAGTTGTTCTCTTTAAAGTGAGGCGGTATCGATTGATGTTGCAAGGTGATGAAAGGACAATTATTGATCATGAAAATGGATTTACCATGATTAATACAATTAGGTACGAGTCAAATACAAATCCCTATGTAATTCCAATTCAATGTGAGCATGTATTTTTTTCAGAGGTACCATGTAGAGAAGGTTTATGTTTTGTTGTTAGAATTGATATAAGAAGACGGCTCGTAAAGTATACTTTTCCAGAATATGAAAGTGGCCATGATCAAGAAGAAGAAGAAGATCAAGATGATCAGGATCAAGAAGAAGAAGAAGAAGAATATCAAGATAATCAGGATTGAAAGAAGAAGATGTAGCGGGGAATCAAGTTGACCAGACAATCATTGGATCACATCTTGATGATGGTTACTATATCGATGATGACTTAGCAGGAGATGTTGTAGATGTTGTTTTGGGAAATCCTTACAATGATTCTGAATGGATGGATACAAAATCTAATCTTCATGAATCAGATGTCGACTTGGACAAAGTTCAAGATCAATCTAATATGGAATTGTAAAATATCTTGTTCAATGGATCTCTCCTTAACAATTTTTATTTTTTTATGCATAAGCATGCTTATGAATTTATATGGGTTTTTTTTATTGTTTTACAAGTAATGCTTATTCAAATTCTTGTTGTGTACATCATATAATTTCTCCCTTCATTTCCTAAATCTCCAAGTCATATTTGTAATATGAGTATTTATGTCTATACTATTAGCATCATGCATTGTGTCTCTCTATGAAACATGCACATACAAGGATTTCAATTGAGTTTGGAATATTAAATTTAAATCAGTACATGATATCCAATCTGTTACCACCTAAGTTGTACTTAGTGGTTTTTATCAAGTGAGCCTGGTGAACCGGACAGGGTTAACTTGTTCGGACTTCAAAAGGACCTTTGGAAATACTTCTGGGAAGTGCTTGTTGTATCCTATCACATGTTCATACCCCATGGGGGAATTGTAATAAATGTTCTAGCATGATAGTGTCTGTAAAAGACTCGGTCTCTTAGACTTCATTTGTCAATCCGATCATCCCAGGGTCTTTTTTCCCTTGGTTATTATTGGTTGTTGAATAAACGACTGATAATTTCTGAGTTTTTCACTCCATACCTCCAAAGTTGGGGTGGTCGGCTTGGAATTTGTGCCTATTGAGGTTATTAGAGTCTATGTGTCAATGTGTAAGCACGCTAGACATCTTTTTTGTGTCATATGAACATGTCTAAGTCCCCCTAGGTGTTTTTCAATTTTTCAATTTTTCAGTTTTTTCAGGGTTTTTTATTAAATTTTAATTTTTCCAAAACTT
>LPNX011003528.1:0-63657 GCA_001517045.1 Pseudotsuga menziesii
GACCGTTGTCACTCTGATCCAGCAGCGCATCAGTTCCTTCAGAACCACATTAAGTCGCACTGCTGCCATTCCAGTATATCAGTTTTTTCAACTCAGACATGGTCAACTCAGCAGTATGTTCCAGATTTGTGTCCCCTCTGGACTCTCATGATATGCAAAGTGATTATTTACTCCAGGTCTTTCATTTTGGGCCTCACAAGTGATTGTTATGTATCTTGATACGAGCATGGGAATGCCCGCCTCGTCCATCTATTGAGATACTTTTCCTCATCCAGTATTTGAGGACCATTTGTACTGTTATGTTATATTCTGATACGAGCATGGGAATGCCCGCCTCGTCCATATTATCAGATGATCCCTCATCCATTATTGAGGTTATGTACTTTTCAGTCCTTGCAGGTGGTTCGAGATCGGTGTCCTGGACTTCAGTTGCTTCCTTCTCTTCTCTACACCCCAACACAAACCAAATATGACTCATGATGTCCATTGGCCATATGATGAGCTCCTACCCTCGCACATCAGGGGGCAATCTGTTAACACCCAAAAATGGTTAACTACCTCATCTACCCCACTACGTGGCTCATTTGTCCATTTGCCTACCATATTTCCCTAAAAATCCCACTAAAAGCCTCCAAAAGGCCTAAAATTCCTCTAAAAGGCCATAAAATCATCTAAAAAGCCTCCAAAAGGCCTAAAATGCCTCCAAAAGGCCAAAAAACCCCTTTTTCCTCCAAAAATGTCCAAAATTCCTCTAAAATAGAAAAATCCCCAAAAGGGAAGAAAAAATATAAAATAATGAGGAAAAGGAGGAAAAAACCCTAAACAAGCTGCCCTAAACCATATGGTTTCCAAAACCATGGGCCAGCACTCCACCACTGAAAAACTATAAATAAGTGGTGGAGACCCCTCATTACATATCCACAGTCATAAGCATCCTGCCTCTGCCGAAATTATTCTTGAAACCCTAGCTTACCATCAAGCTATTTTCACCATTGAGAACTCTTTTGGCCCATTTCCACCACCGGAAAAGGAAAAAGAAGCAGCTTGGAGCTCGAAGCCACCGACATCGGACCAGCGCAACGGACTCCATCAACCTCCTCATTGGAGGTAACATCAATAAAAACCATTATTCATTTCTTTACTGTTTTTGCTTCATATTATTTACTTTTAACTGATTTAGCTTCAAGAACATATTTAGATTAATCTTTTGTTTCAGTTTATCTTTATTTTCATACACATCATTGAACTGCTACTAAGGATTCCAGATTCCTTAGTAGGTGCTCATCAGCACAAGCTAGGGTGAAAACCCTAGCTACACATGGTATCAGAGCTAACCTGAGAAGAAGACATTGTCCAGCTATAGAATCTAGGGATTCTTACTTTTTGGGTCTGTCTCCACAATCCATCAGCAAAAGTATGCTAGGATTACTCTCCATTGAAGGGTGCATCTTTCTATTGAAGAAGAATTCGATTCCGGACATTTTCAGTTTTTGGTGAGGGAAATTAGAGCTTCTTACAGAAGAGGAATTTTTTAGTGAGCCTGAAATAGGATTTATATCCTCATAAAAATCTAAGCTTAGAGACCTGGGTTGATATTTTTGGTTGGGTGAAATTTTGGGAAAGTCAAACCCTAGTTTGACCCCGAGTTGGAAAAACCCTAAATACTAAAAATGATACGTTTTGGTACATTCACTATATCTAGGTATTGAAGAAGTATCAAGAGTTGAAACTTTTACAGGACAAATATAAAATCCTTATTTACACTGATTCCAAATTTAAGCCTCATTTTCTGTATATTCTAGGAGATATGATCCCTCCAAGCTAGGCTTCCAGCCTCTTCCAGGATTCATCCCTGAACAGGACACTTGGGGAGAATTGCTATATCTCAGGATGAAAAGGCCCAAATGAAATTTATGAAGATGTTCCAAAATGGGCACGGAATTTAATTTTTGTGGTCCTAGTTTCAGACCTAGAAGATGAAAAAGTCACATGTGGAAGTCCATACAAATTTGCTATGCTGAATAGTCCTGAAACAGGTCACCTTGGGAAAATACTCATAAGTCCCAATTGGTGAAACCAATTCTGATTAAACCTATGGTGTTGGAAAATGGAAAGGTGAGGATATCTCAGTTCAAAGTTTTATACTGAGAAGAGTAGTAATTTCAGAGGTATTTTAGAAATAGTATCAAGCATTTCTGCAGAAGAAATTGGAAAACTAGGGCTTCCTATTCTGGGAGCTTCCCTCCACTGTTTTCAGAAAAGGAATGCATTGGACAGCTCACTTTGAAGAGATATATCTTTATATCCAATCATATCTAAAATAGTCCAATGTTTTAAAATTAGGGTTTCTCTGACAAACCCTAGATCAGCCAGCTCTGGAACTAGGACAAACACCTCAAATCGGTAAGATCTAATCTTTTGATATTTTCATTTGAGGTTCTCATTTCAAAGTGATCTATCACATCACATTAGAGAAAATTTCAAATCAAAATGGGCCTTTTAACTTTAACTCAAATTCCATGTGATCATGTGTTAGCTAATGAAATTGCTTTAAATTTGAAATACCGTATAGGTCTTAAAAACTTTTTTAATATAAATTTGGGGATATGTATCATAAAAAAATACTTCTTTTTTGTTTTTATTTTTGACATATCTCCCCGTGTTTTTACTAAAATTTCATTTGGGAGAGCTCGTTGGAGGAGGAATTAAATTCCATATCAAATGAGTACCCACTCGGCATACTTTTTACAAACCTTGCTACCCCAAAAACAAGAAATACCTAAAAAAATGTGATGATGACATCATCATCAATTTTTTCAGGTATTTCTTGTTTTTGGGGTAGCAGGGTCCATCAAAAGTACGCCGAGTGGATACTCGTTGGATGCGTAATTTAATTCCGCATCCAATGATCTCTCCCAATCAAAATTTGAGTAAAAAAAGAGGGGATATGTCGAAAATACAAACAAAAAAGTAGTTTTTTTCTTTTCTTCCTCCAAAATTAATAAATATTATTTTATTATTTTAACTATTATTTTATTAAATTTTTTTAGGAGCCCATTTTGAGTTGAAATTTCCTCTAATGAATAGATGATAAGCTTGGTGAATTTGACAACTTCCAAGCATGGAAGTATATGATCTCTCTAAAGAAAATGAATTGGACACCTACATAAGTAGAGAGGCTCTAGTTCCATAGGGAGATGAGGCAAAAATCCTTCAAACCAAAAGAACTTGGTCATGCCCAAGAATATCATTGATGATTCAATCACGGATCACCTTTTACCACAAGTGTCTTCCCTAAAGACACCGAAAGAGATGTTTAATTCCTTGACCAAGCTAGTTGAAGGGAATAACATAAATCAGAATATGACCTTTGAGAAAACAGTAGAAGAATGTGAAGATCCACAATGCAGAGACCACATAGGCATACTTTACAAGGCTCTCTCAAATCAAAGAACAACTTGAAACGGTAGAAGAAGAAGTGGAGAATGCAGAATTGGTGATATCCACCTTGAATGACCTCCCAGGATCATGGGATTCATTCATTCGAGGAATGTGTGCCTAAAGGAAGTGACTACTTTCAGTAGACTCTGGGAAGAGTGCACACAAGAAAAGTAAGCTCGACTCATAATAAGAAAAGAGAACATGGGAGGAACTAAAGATCAAGCTCTCACCATCCAAAGAAGATCCCTCAAGCGATGAGAAAATATGAAGGACTCAATTCTTGAAGAACCTCTTATCCGTCTTGAGCATTTGGATAATAAATGATGAAATGATGAATGAAGAATATGATGAAGTTGAAGGCTCAAGAAGGAGTCTACCCATGAAACAAATAAAGATAAGTATTCAATTGTCATTTCATGATATTGTTTTGTTTATAACCAATTTATGTATTATGCTTGATAGAATGTTTGCATTAATGACAGTATACTGCTAATATGCATGAGATGGGTAAGCAGCTCATGGTGCTATACAACTCTCCATTTCTACTTATCTAGAATGAAACCTCTTTGCTAACATATTGGATTAGTGCACAATCTAAATGTTGTCCTAGTAGAGGTGGAAGGAATATAGAAATTTTTCGTGAGATATGGATGAATGTTGTATTGGCTAAAATAACTGCATGATCATAGATTTATGCATAAAAATTTGCCATTATGAATATGACTTATGAAATGTTTATAACCATACAAATGCATTTCAATTGTAGGAAAGATCACGTAGAATCACCTACAACCAAAGAAGGATGAAACTTGTTCGGAAGAACAAGTGAGGATAGTTTAATAAAGAATCCAAGATGAAGAATAATATGACGATACTTTCAAAGAAGAGATGTTACAGATAGTGCAATTATGTAACACTATTGAGTGATATCATTGATGAAGAACGTTCCAAGAAGTAACTAAGAAGAAATGGAAGGAGTGTACTAGTTCAAGAAGAATGATGTCTAGGATGCAGTATAGAGACCTAAAGAGAAGTTCGTAGTTCTGTCATACAGTAGATGGAAACATCATGGGATACAAGGAAAGATTAGTAGCACGAGGCTTCTCACGAAAAGAATCCATAGACTATGAAGAGACATTTGCAGCAAGTTGGAGTTGAGACACATGAGAGGAAGAATCATGTGTGCAAATGAAAGAAGGCCTTATACGAGCTCAGAAGACACCCATGGGATAACACATACATGAGGAGCTTGATGAATACCTGAACCTTTGATACAAGGTTCAAGATGAAAGTCTATAGAGGATGAAAAGCTCACAGATGGGTGCGAGAAGAATGTTTGAAAAGGTTCGAGATAGAGGATATTGGTATCCAATGATCCTAGATGCATACATATAATATTAGTAGCAGAGGAACCTACTTGTCACTCTGGTACAGAATGTTTTAGTGCATAGAGTACGAAATACAGAGGAAGAATGATTCTTCGCTTCAGAGGGAGTGACTACGGAAGATCCTAAGGTTCGACATGGTATGACAGGATGGATAGATTATTGATGGATCTAGGATTTTCTAAGAGGAAAGAGGATTCCAACCTTTGCTTCAAGGTTCAAAGAGAAAGACTAGTGATTCTCCTGTTATATGTTGATGACTTGTTCCTGATAGAAAAGATGAACTCATTAAATTTGCAAAAAGAATACTTGCTGTCAAGTTCAAGATAAAGGAATTGGAGATGACGCACTAAATTCTAGGCATGGAGGTGTGGATAAGGGAAGTATGCAGTAGAGATCCTGAAGAGGTTCAGGATGATGGACTGCAAGGCCATGACCACACCTATGGCATCGAACCTGAAGATATTGAGTGTTTCTTCATCATATTCGGTTGATGCCATGATGTATCGTCAGATGATTTACCTAACAAATATGAGACAAGATATTTGATTAATATGAACACATTGAGACATGTTAACCTAATGGTTACAAAGCATGCAATGAGGTACCTGAAGTGTACAGTTGATTATGGGCTCAAGTATGAGGCAAATCAGAAGATTAACCTAGAGGGTTATGATGATTTGTATTGGGAAGCAAGTTCCATTGATAGGAAGAGAACTTCGAGGTGCTACTTTAGTATGGGATCAAGTGTGATCTCCTAGTTTGGAAAGATGGAGTCCTGCATGGCACTGAATAAAGTTGAGGAAAAATATGTTGCCACTTGCTATTTGGGAGGTAGTATGTTTCTTTTGAAAACTACTATTTGATTTGTTTTATCTGACTTGCATTTTTTGTATGATGCAAAGAGGAGCAATTAAGCTCCAATATGTGATCCAAATTGAGATCTCTCGAAAGAGGGAGGTCTAGCATAGTCAGTGAGATAGGTTTTCTGAGCATAAATCCTGGCAAAGCTCATAGTTTGCTCAGATGTAAATAGACTTGTATGTTGTCCTCAGATGTAATCGGTCCTGGCGAAGCTCATAGGATATCCTTGAATGTAATCATCCCTGATGTGATTCTATGCTAGAAATGGCCAAAGTGAAGTTTGAGTACTTCAGGGAGAATATTGGTGTTCTCCATATCGAGGTTCCCTCCAAGGGGAAATGATGAGTCCATGAGCCATTCTGACATGGTGAGAGGATTGGTTCCTTCCATGGTTAGATGTAAGGCTTGATCCATTCTATAATGGTGAGAGGATTGGTTCCTTCCATGTCAGATGTGAGTGCTAAGCCGTTCTGATGTGACTGTCGGATTGGTTCCTACATGATCAAATATAAATGTTGAATTCCATTCTTGGAATGGAGGCCCCTAGTCAGTTACCAGGAATACTCATCTTGGTGGTGAGATGCCATTCTCTAGGAAAATGGAGGTACTTGGTCAGTTACCATGAATCCTTAGTCTAAAAATTGAGAGCCCTTTCGATGCGGTGTGTTCTCACATGGTCGGATGTAAGTGTAGAGCCCTTTTGATGCAGTGTATTCGCACATGGTCGGATGTAAGTGCAGATCCATTCTGATGCGGTGTGTTCACACATGGTCGGATATAAGTGCTGAGCCATTCTAGCGCGATGTGTTTACACATGGTTAGATGTGAGTGCTGGGCCTTTGTGACAAGATGAGGTCAGATGTGAGTGTTGGGAATGCCTTTCTAACAATATGAGGTCAGATGTAAGTGTTGGGTGGGCCATTCTAAATTAGGGTTAGATATAAGAACTGAAGAAGACCTACATGGAGTCTAGGCCTACAACTAGCATGAAAAAGGGTTGGCTCTATAGAAATTCCTATGATGAGAAGAATGAAGAGATAGAACCATTTGATTGAGATAGAAGAATTAGTAATGATGATGATGATTCAGTGATGATCCATCTTTGATGATGATCTAGATCAAGTGATCATCTAGACTTGATGATGATCCAGCAGTGATGATCCAAATCAAGTGATGCTCCAGACTCGATGATTCAGTGATGATCTAGACATGATGAAGATGACTTGAATACGAAGATGACTTGATGATGATCGAGATGATACAGAGAAGAATACTTGCGCTGATAAATTGTGTTAAGAGAATACCTTCCTAGTTAAGAGGGAGTGTTGATGTATTTGTAACTTCAGAATGTATTCACTTGTATATATTATATATTGTACCTCGATGTTTATTCTCGGAAGTGTCTATAATGTAATTGAGTCATGTCATGCCCCGATGTTCTGATCAGGAGATTTAATAATGTAAATTCATTGAGGTTAACCCTTTATTGTAAGTAAGGGAAATAGTCCCCACATTTGTGGGCCACTAGGGTTATTAGACTCTCCTAGAGATGTCGGCTCTAGTAAGTAATTCTTAAGTGGGGCCGACATGTTAAAGTGGACATTAAGTGAATGAAAGAATATAAATAGAGAGTGAGCCTCTCTATTTATCACACAAGCACTCACTTATTGGGGGAGATGAGTGAGACAGGAGAATATCTCTCAAGTGTGAGAGAGAGAACAAGCTGTGGAGATCATGTTTTATGTTTGCAGGTTTTACTACTGCTATTGGTGCTCATTCTATCTCCGAGGAAGTTGCAGGGCTTTCTCCTTTATGGTTTCCCTAAGGAAAATTCTTTTTGTTTATTGATGTGCATGTTATTCTCTCAAATAAGATCCTAAGATAATGCTAGCTTGAATGATAAAAATATAACAAATTAGGCATTTAAGTTGTTATGTTGTGTGGAGTGAATGTTGCAGTAATTACATTCTTTTACAGAACCACTTATACTATGAAACGAGAACTATATACTATGAACGAGAACTCTACCCATAAAAACGATGATTTTTGCAAAAAAAAACACCAAAAACACCCCCCAAATAGAAAAGTGTTGATACTAGTATACACGTTTTTTTTTTAGGGTAAAAAATAGAGACATGGACTAAACATCCGATATTGTTGTTTAACAAAACTTTAAAATCAACCTTAAATTGGAAAAAAAGAAAAATTCTTGAAGAGATAAATTACAACTTTCCGGAAAATTGCATATTAAAGAAAAAACAAATTTCTCTAATAATTTCACCATTATAACCATATAGAAACAAAGAAATTATGATGTGATTCATAATGAGATAATATATTAGACCATACAAGAACAAATGGTTCATATAAATATTCAAAAACTCCTCTAGAGTTTCAATTACAAAAATCATACTAGTAAAAAGCATCTAACTGCCTCTTCAAATTCATCCATGGATTATGACACCCCATCATCAAAAACTCCTGTAGAGTTTCAATTAAAAAAATCATACTAATAAAAAGCATCTACACTGCTTCTTCAAATTCATCCATGGATTTTGACACCCCATCAGAATCTACATTTTCTGCAGATGAAGGACTTGATGAAGATGTAGATGACCCATACTCTTCTCTATTATCAATGGGCGCACCATCTGAGTCTACATCTATGCCCATCATTTCAGATGTCATATTCCTTCGGGATCTACGGCTTGGTTTAAGAGACTCCCATCTTGCAACTTTTGGCTGTGGCAGCAACCTATTGATAATCTCTATAGTCTTGGAGTGGAGAGTGTCTTTCTTTGTCAACTTGAAATCATAAACAAGTATATCAACTTCCTCTAATTTCAAGATGTCAATGCGATGGCAATTTATTTTTTGACCCTTTCTGTTTCTCTTTCTGCAAACCTTTTTCTCAACCACCATCTCTGCCTTGTACACACCATCAAATAGGTGTGTATCTATTGCATACCTTCCCCCTCCTCTCGGGCACCCCACTTGGGCACCAAAAGGCGGCCCTCATGGTAGCCCTCGATGCCCGGCATCGAGGGCCACCGTGAGGGCCGCCCTTTGGCGCCCAAGCGGCGGACATTATTTGAATTGTATATGGAAAAACATAAAAGAAAACCTGAGTACCCCCTCGTAGTAAACATTTATGCTACTGGAATAACTGTAGGAGAACCCAATGCCTTTTTTAATCTCCACACATGATGCAGAGTTGGTTGGGACTACTTTGAATGTTTTTTCAAACCATTGTAGGACTTTGTGTGTGCGATTGTTGTTGGAGATATCATACCTACATGGACAAGAATTTGGGAGGAATTCATATAGGAGCTTGTTGCACCCCAACAACTTCCCCTTTATTTGTAGAAAATAAAGGTGCCTCCTCATATAAATTTTGTAAATACTTAGTTTTTTTGGTTTCCTTGATCTCATGGTTTTCTTTTCTTCTTTGTGATGCTTACGATTTGGCTTGATTTTCATGCGATGAGGTTTTGATGATTTGGGTGATCTATGTCATGTTGGTTTTCTTGGTGATCAACAATGTTTGCACGCTCTTATTCAAACTTATCTAAGTCGATCACATCATGCAAACTGCTTAATTTGGGTTAGAATATTCTTTTGATGCTTTTGCTTTTCTTTTGACCTTCACTTTATCAATTAATTTTGGGCTTTTTGGGTACAATTAAATAATTCGATTAAAGTTGTCCATTGTTAATCTAATTTACATCTAAAGAGAATGCATGCTCGAGTTTTGTGGTAAGCGGTTGGTTTTTAATGGAAGCAAGATATCAATTTTCTCAAAGTGTGATTTACTTTCATGCAATAAAACATTATTTGGCATTAGTTTTGATTATTTTGTAAAAAAAAAAGGCTAAGTTTAAATTGCATACTTTAACTAAAAAGATAAACCATTTTAAATTTGAAAATGGTTACTCTTTAATATTATAAACTAAGTAAAAAATCCATTACCCATTTATTTTTTTTCCTTCACATATTCTAAAATTTCCATAAGTTTGGTTCATTCCATTATTTTCATTAAAAAAACTTATAACCTTAATTTATATATATAATCTTAATAAGGTTATCTTTATTTAATTAATGAAGTGTTCTCCATTAACTAATAATTGGTTCTTCATATCAAAGCACATTTTTTTGAGTTCATTATTTTAATCTTTATTCATTTGAAAATTAATGAATTCAAAATGTAATTTAAAAGAAGAGAAGAATCATCTTCATACTATCTCCACGTATTAAGAGTTTTGCTTTAAATTTTTATGCCAAACATTCTTTTTAACTTAGAAGATAATGTAATTTTATAAAATCTTTTACGTGGAGGTTAAAAGGTTCTACTTGTTTTGGAAAAATTGAAAGATGAAGTCATTGGAAATAATTGCCAAGGCAACCCAAATTATTATGATTTGTCTTTCAGCAATAAAAGAGCCACAGACCTATATCCACCAAATTTTTGCATATAAAAAAGGGAATGTTACGGTTTTAGGAAAATGATTCACGTGAAGGGAATAATAAGGAACTGAGATCAGTTAGAACAGATCATTGAGCATAGCATCCGAGAGCTAAACACTATCTACGTGAATGGAATCAATTAAAATCCAACATCATTGACACCGATAACAAAATAAGGACATGAGCAAAGTTAAATGATTTCACTGCCACAAGTTTAGGCACTATGCAAGGAAGTACCAGAACAACAAGAAGAAGAACAAGTCATTAGTAGCTACATCATGTGAGGTATGTGAGGTAGAGGTATTTACTGCTAGGTTCAAGAAGGAGTTCTCATTGGTGAAATAGGTGAGAGATACCAAAACGCAGACTGAAAAGAAAACCAACACGTATTATATATATATATATAAAGATAAGAATAAAAAACTCTTTTCTATTTTGGTCGATGCTAGGCATCGAGGGCCGCTGTGAGGGCCGACTTTTGGCACCCCCCGATGCCCGACATCGACTAAGCGACGGACCTCTCTGTTGTACTCCGAAAGATCTCTAGACCAGGATTTGCTGGACAACGCAGGCACTAATTGCATGAATGGAACTGCTCAATAATGGGATAATAGTGAGAATAATAATAATAATATGAGGACAAGTAGCAGGAGCAGCAGCTGCAATAGCAGCACTGCCAATCGGAAAGGTGCCCGGGACCTCCGCCTGCTTGGGCGCCAAAGGGCGGCCCTCACGGTGACCCTCAATGCCCGGCATCAACCAAGCGGCGGACCTCTCTGTTGTACTCCGAAATATCTCTAGACCAGGATTTGCTGGACAACGCAGGCACTAATTGCATGAATTTGACCAAGCGGTGGACCTCTCTGTTGTATTTTGAAATATCTCTAGACCAAGATTTGCTGGACAACGCAGGCACTAATTGCATGAATGGAACTGCTCAATACTGCTCAATACTGAGAATAATAATAATAATATGAGGACGAGTAGCAAGAGCAGCAGCTGCAATAGCAGCACCACCAATCGGGAAGGTGCCCGAGACCTCCGCCCACTTGGGTGCCAAAGGGCGGCCCTCGATGCCCAGCATCGACCAAGCGGCGGACCTCTCTGTTGTACTATGAAATATCTCTAGACCAGGATTTGCTGGACAACGCAGGCACTAATTGCATGAATGGAACTGCTCAATACTGGGATAATACTGAGAATAATAATGATAATATGAGGACGAGTAGCAGGAGCAGCAGCTGCAATAGCAGCAACGCCAATATTGAGGTCAGACATTGCCAATGTATATTACAACAGACTCCAAGTCTCAAGATCTAATATCTACTAGTAACATAAATAACCATAACCAAGCTGCTCTCAACTCTGCCATTTTCCCAATATCATGGCAACAGCTTCAGAACACTGAGTATCCGGTACTCAGTGACAGGGCCACAATGCTCAGTACTCTGTTGTCTTATCCTGATTTCCATTGAATTGCTGCAGTTCTAGACCAAATTTTGCACAACTTTGAGTTCATCTTGATAATGCCAGGTTTAGTTAGTTGTTACTAATTTGTCATGGGTTTACAATATATTCCACATATTGATTCTGAAATTCACACAAACTCGCAGCCGTGGTGGACTCAGATGTAATAAAATTACAGTTTAAGTATAAACAGGGGCATAAACACATAAGCATATATAGGGAGTGAAGTATAATATGAAGGTCTAAATAAGCCTACAATTCTCTTTCTCTATATCATAAACATTCTAGCGATACAAAATATTAATAAAATGGCATTGGACAACTTCCATGCTTAGAGGGTGGAAAAATATCCGACCTATATTTTACATTCAAACTTGTCATTCCCCCTTGTTCGTACAACCAACTTTTTAAAATTTGATTTTTATATGAGCAACATATTAATTTTGAATATGCATATCTCCAGTACTTCATACAAATTCTTTGATTCCATGTGACCCTAATCTGAAATGGTTGCCTCTGCGCCCAGAGAGTGACGCATTGGTCTCACCTTAAAACACGTTCAAAATCTAACATTTTTGTTTCGGCTGCTCGATCTCATTGTTAGTCTTTGGAGGTCCATATGACCAACACATGGAGATTCATTGGAAGAGAAAATATTAGAGGGAAATTAAAGATAAGAAGCCATTACTGATATATTAATTTTATTCTGTGAAAAACAAAGTGAGCGTTTGTCCTTTAAGACTCATGTAGTGGATAATCACTTGTAGAAACTCTGGATAAAAAAAGGTAGACGATCGATCGCTAAAATGCTCAGTAAAGAGAGGGAATTTGTAGAGGAAGAGAGATAAAATTAAGAAAACTCTTAATGAAGGGAGGGTTTTAATTATATAGAGAAACAAAACGGAAGAAGATGTGAAGAAAAAGAAAAGATAACTTGAATTGCTCTAAATAGTACAAAAAAAATTGGGGATGAACATAGATCTGATTGTTGTAAAGTCGTGTTTGATGCATCATAGCATATGTAGAGCTGAATAGAATAATTGAAAAATTAAAGATCGATTGCTTTGTTGGTTTATTTCACATGAAGAAAAAACATAACCATTTTTATGGACAACAATTTTGAGAGGATTTCCCATTGAAATCTGGTGAAATTAGTTGGTATACGAGATTTGGTAGGTGGGTCATGGCAACTTACGATTGCTTGTTACCTTTGATTGGAACACATTCAACGGAATTTTTTGCTTCCTTTTAAAAATTCAACATTATCCAATATGATAGTTTCAATCTATTGAGTTGATAAGGTCTTTGCACATTCTTCTTACATCGAATATGGCCTGATGCTTCAAGTCAACATTTGTGATGTTTGAAATGTAGGAAATATTTGTAGGTTCATTGATGAGGTATGTTGGAATTTAGTGTTATGTTCGGTGGATTGACCATTATCATGGTCTCCCGAACTCCAATTAATTTTGAAATAGATCTATCTTTGCAACAAGTTTGGAGATGTCTATCTACATTTTACTTGTTTTTGTTGTTTAGCCAAGACCTCAATTTTAAAAAATTACAAGAGGAATCTGCCTGCACGCCTACCATGACGTCTCATCTAAATTTTCATGTTGGATTCACCTCAGTTTGGAAATGTTTGGTAAAATCATAGGCATATTCAAAATTAAATTTGTCTCTTATATAAAGTTCAAATTTTAAAAAGTTGGCTATACAAAGAAGGGGAATATGACATACATAGGATTTCCTGCATGGACATGATATGGCTACTCGGTGAGAGAACCCTATGTGAACTGATATGATGCTATCAAAATTTGGAGCATGATGGGATGGACCAAACGAATTTTAAACAAGCCATCGGAGGAAATCGAGGAATGTTGGAGGAGACCTGACGATTTTGTCGTCTAGGTGAAATCGTCACATTTCTAGACAACTCCTATAATAAATTGGAGTTCTTAGTCATGCAAATGATATCAATGTATGTATTCATTATCATGGTGTCTTACAAATTTTGAAAAAGATTCCTACCATGAAAAGGTATTCGTGGCAAATACGTTATTGTATTCCAAGTTGAGTTTACATATGTTGTTCGAAATTAGGGCAGTGGACCATTACTTAGACATTTACTTCAACAACAAAATTTTTAGCTTTCAAAGATAAAGTGTCATTGCACAATACGATTCCATTGCAAATTGCTTCGACTTGGTATTTGATAGTCTCATTCAATTCCAATGGATGATGAAGATGTTTAAATTACGTTAAATGTGGGGTTTTGTCCATCATACCCCATGCACCTAACCCAATGTTTACCATAAAATGTTGATTGCACCTTGCTAAGGTTGTGACATTATGCTTGGTTGAAAATACTATAATTTGTGATAGGGATGTCATGTTCAAAGAATCCATGGGGGCATATATCTTTGGAGGGCGTGATTGTAATATAGGGCCTATGTTTCCAATTGTTGTTGGTTTAAATAATTTGTACACATTTGGTGTTATAGAATGTTTATGTGCATAACTTGTTAGAAGATGTAGTGGGTAAATAAGACGACCATGAATTATTGAAGGTGTTGGGTGTAAGATCTTACGTGTCTCTCTGAGATTTTGTAATGATAATGCTCCAATAAAATGAGGAAATCCATACAAATTATGCTTTATGGATAAGGAGTTGATAAAATTAATTGAGGGTAATTCTATTAATCACTATCACTTAGTGAAATAAAATTAGCAAACCAAATTTAGACTTAAGCATAAGTACTTGTACAAAGTCTTGCATCTACACTTGGATTGAAAGCTTAGTGAAAATTTATGAAGTCTTGCATCTACACTTGGATTGAAAGCTTAGTGAAGATATCACATCTAGGTATCCCTTTGTTTACTCCAATATTTGATTCTGGTAATATATTTGCACTATATTATCAAAATTTTGAATTTATAAATCAATTATATTTATTGATAAGTTAATTACTTGTTTTATATTTTTGTTACAGGCAAAATCCTAATGTTCGTACCTCAGGCAGCGATCCATTCCTGAGTGATGTTGAAAGCATACATGTTGCAACTTGGACACAGGAAGATGCTTATGAACCTCTTTTAATCAATGAAAAGAGAGGAGGAAAACATAGTCAGATATTGAGTTATAATGCCGTGGTAAAAAAATTAACATATGAAGAAAGGGATTTGAAAGGAGTGACTATAAACATCTATCAAAAGCCACAAGCATTGATTAATTATCTCATAGATACATTTTCAAGAGAAGGAGATTGGGTCTTAGATTTGTTCTCGGGTTCAGGTAAACTTTCTCATATTACATATGAAATAATATATCAAGTTTTATTGTATGTTTTATCCTTCATTATTTTATTGTTTTAAAGTATGCTTCTTTATGCTATTTCACTTAACTTTAATTTTGTTTTTGGTGATTAGGTACAACAATAGCATGCTCCTTATAGAAAGGAAGAAATTGCATATCGATTGATAATGATCCACTTCAATGCAGTTACATAAAACAAAGAATTAAGGCTATTCAAGTTCTTCCAGATGAACTGCAAGAATTTCGTTTGAAGAAAGGAGAGTTTAGTGAAACACTTGTGGCAAAGATGTCAAAAGAGCCCCAACCCCCGTTAGGAGGGGTGTTTGGAAAGGAGCACTTTGGGGATCTTGCAGACATAGAAGACCCAATGGAAGAGGACATTGATGTCCCTGAGGAAATTCAAGCTCCAGAAAATTCCAATGTCGATGAAGAATTTGGCATGCATGATATTGTTGAATAGTTTCATGTTTTGAAGAAAATGTTAATTTTGACAATTTTTGACAATTTTTTGATCAGATATATTAGTAATGTTTTGACTTTCAGACTTTATTTTAGAAATAAAATTTCTAAATATAATGTTTTCAATATGTTTTTTACAAATAATTTGTATATTTTTTCTCGGCTTTATGTGAGTCGTCACTTTTCGATAACTAATATGAAATATGATCATTTTTAGGGAAAATTCTATGAAAATTCATTGAAAATGGTTTTAAATGTCTTTATTTTCTGGAATTATTTACAATTTTGTCAATAAAAATGCCTTATTTTGTACATAAAAATGTCTTATTTTATAGAAAAAATCGTAAAATGTATATGTTTTTCATTATAAATTGCTTAAAAATGTATGTTATTTTGTTAAATTTCAAAAAAAACACTTGAAAATAGAAATTAAAAATATTTTACAACAAAGATAATTCAAAGGCCCCAAAAAATGTCTGAAAATGAAAATGTGTGATACTGGCATCAACCATTTTTGAAATGGGGGTAAAAATGGCTACTAAAATTAGGAGAGAGAAAAACGAGAACTGTGTCGAGTTCTCATTTCATAGTATAAGTGGTTACAGTAGCTGCATCAGTAATGAAATTATTGTGTGCTTTCTTGAATGATCTGTATTTACATCTCTGGTAAGCTGCAGCGGTGTGGTGTGATAGTTGGCTGTGTAGGTTAATTTCCATTTATGCAATTGTGTGGTAGCTATAATAGTCAGGCTCATCCCCAATTTATTTCTATTTACTTGTATTCCTTGTATTGTGTCAATTTAGTAAGATTGCAGTCATACTTGTTGGCTCAATTCCTGTATTCTCAATTGTTAAATTAAAGATTGAAGTAACTAGTTTTGATAGATCTTTATGTAGTCTGGTAAATTAGGATTTAACTTGCCACAAAAGTAAGTCTAGAAGGTTATTTACTGTTCTTTTCATCCCTGGATTGGAGTTGTAGGAAGGTCATTATAATTCTGAATTCTTAGGTAGATGATTTCAATTAGATTAAGGATGGGAAGAGTTGACTGAACATATAGTAGGGAAATTTATTCAGAGTATCAGTTACTTAGTGTTTAAGCATATACAGTGAAAATTATATTTGAAATAAAAAACTTCCTTGGTTTGACAATTTATATTGAGCCTTGTGCATGTTATGTTTTAATTAACTAGCATATAGTGGTCCCAACATTTTGGCACTGTTGCCGGGGAAGATAATTATTAGACACCATAGTAGTTGAATCCAGCGGTTGGATCCATTCAGTTTTTTTCAGTTTTTTTTTAAGTTTGCATGTTTCAGGTTGCATGAATACAAGAAGGGTAAAATGTGACATTGCTATAAACCCCAGAGCCCCACATAATACTAACATTGCAGGTGGTCGAGATCATGGATGAAATCCAATATTGGGAAGAAGCACATTCATTGAGGATCTGGTTGATAGGACCAATTCTTCTACTAGAACTCACCATCAAGAATCATTTGTCAGAAGGAGCCCGATTACTCCTGGAGTGGCAGCATCAGTTTCCATAGTGGAGAACACAGGGGAAGCCGCAACACCCTTAGGTGTCCTTGTGGAGGAACATAGAGTTAGTAATACATGATTAGCTGACTGAGACTTGGTATATCACATTAACAGGAAGGTGGTGAAAAAATAAGAGTGGACACAATTCCATCAAGAATTAAACGATCCATGGAAGCACAGAGAGGAGAGAGCACAAGAAGACATGAATAACAGATGTGATCCAGAAGATCATGAAGAGGTGATGGGAGAAAATCATCATAGTGATGGTGATCGCATTCCTGAGGGGACTGTTTCCACACTATAGTTCCCAATTCAACATCCAAAGGTAATATCCCCCATGAAAAATATATCACCATTAGTTTTACCCCATTTTCATGGAAAAGACATAGAGGATCCAGATGAATTTCTTTTTGAATTTGATATCCTCTATCGTAGCTATGATTACACTTCCAGTGACCAGAAGTTGAAACTTTTCCCTGCTACTTTCAAGGATAATGAATTATGTTGGTTCATGAGCCTAGGTGGTGGAACTGTCACCACCTGGGGCCGAATGAAATAGGTGTTCCTAGAAAAATATCAGGAGCAATGCAATACCAAGGATAAAAGAGAAGAATTGTTCAAGATGGTACAAAGGGATGAGGAAATCTTGGAATATTTTGTTGAGAGGCTGCTGTACAATGTGCAAAGAGCTGGATAGACTAATATAGGGTTAGATGTGCTAAAGATAATCCTACTTCATTGGATTAGGGAAGAATACCTAGACATGTTGAACCTATTAGGAAAGAGGGACATCTCAAAGGAATCCTTTGAAAATATTATTGAATTATGCTAGAGGTATTTAGATGATCTTCCAAGAAAAACAAACAGGATAAATGGCATAAACTAGAATGAGATGTCCTTGACAGAACACATAAGTCATCTAATGGAGGAGCCACCCACAAAGAAATAGGAAATATCCTTGATAATTTCAAGACATAAATGATGAGCTCCATCTCCTCATAAATAGATATCGTGAGTGAAAAGAAGAAACAAGCAGTAGAAGATCTAACATTTGGTGTATTCTTCCCTAAATGTAGGAATAAACATCCCCTGAAGGAGTGCCCACTCGATAAAGTAGAAGTGTGTCAGTTTTGTGAGCTACACCATGATATGAAATAAATCTCTTCACTACCTCAAGTGAAGGAAGTTCTATAGGAATCAAATCCAAATGTTGAACCGACCCACTTCATTCCCTAGAAAAATCCTTGGCAGCCTCGAAATCAAGGTATGACTCCAGACTCATTTCCATTTTTAAATAACATGAATAATTGGAATAATATGCATCACATGAATACACAATTCCCTTTGTCCTATTCCAACCATCAATGGTATCCTTCTTAACCTCTAATGCAAAATTTTAACTCCTGGAACTCTTGGACATAGTCACCAAACGAAGAGAATTATTGGTCTCCTGGGTGGAGGAACTTCCATCCAGGAAACCAGTTTCCCATAATGAACCTCCTCAATAGTTTCCACATCAACAATAACCTCCTCAATAGTATCCTCATCAATACCAACAGTACCAGTAGTCGTAACTGCAACTTCAGAACAATGCTGCACCTCACATGCCTATACATCCTTAGCTACCTGCTCAACCTAACCCCAACCCAAACAATAAAGAATTCCACCAGTTTGAGACTGCTAACATGCGCTCTTATTCCATTAATCCCATCTCCTATAATGATATATGCCTACGATCAGGGAGAGTAGTGGAACCTTTAGTCATCGAGGATGTTCCATCCTCTATGTCTGAAGAAAGGATGAATCAACAATACTCATCCAATGTAGCAATTCCCATTATTGAGGATGCTAGCAGTCCTAATGAGACACCAGTTGAAACACAAAAGGAATTAGCAACTGAAACACACCCTACATAGTCATATAGAGAACCACCATACCATGAAAGACTAACATTACAGAAAGCAGTGGGACAACCTCAATATAACCTCTTAGGAGAGTTAAAAAACCTCTATGTCAAAATTTCATTGCTACAAGTCCTTCATGATGTGCCTATATACTCCAAAACTATTCAGGATCTATGTGTAAGAAAACCAGGTAGAAAATATAAGGATCCTCCAATTATCCATGTCATAGGGAAACTATCTGAACTAATAATGGGAAAAAACCTTCTGGCCAAATACGATGATCCTGGGAATCCCACTGTCACTGTGCATATTGGGAACATGCAGATACCGAATGTGCTAGTAGATTTAGCCATAGCCATTAATGTCATGATCATAGAAGCTGTATAAAAACTTTGGCTCACTGATCTCAGGCCAACCCCTACCATTCTATAACTTGCTAATAAGTCCACCACCAAACCTGAGGGAACCTTGGATGAACTCGTAGTCTTAGTTGACTCGTGGGAATACCCTACTGAATTCTTGGTTTTACAGACTAATTCACAGCTGGGGGGGACACCCGCTTATCCTGGGAAGACCCTGGCTAGCCATAGTGGATTCCTGCATCAACTGTCGGTCAGGGTCTATGACCATTTCAGATGGAACCAAAACAAAAATCCTAACCTCGTATCCTCCAGTGCGACCGATCCTAGAAGCTAAAACTCCACTATGGATGGAGTTAGAGGAAGAGGAGGGAGTTCAACCATTGTTAATGATAGGGAAGTCCTTGAATTTCAAAGATGAAATAGAAGACGATGCCATCAATAATTTCATCAGTGAACCCACTTCTGTCAATAAACAAATTTATCAGATCCTGAATAGTACTTTAGGTGAAGAAGAACAAGAAAATCTCACAGAGGAGACATTAGTCAGTGACACTCACATAGTTCTAGTGTTGAAAAATTTGAAAAGTGTTCCAGTCAAGATAGATCCTGGAAAAATGTTGAATATCAATCCCAATCTTAGTCCTAATGAACAAGAACGTCTAATCACTCTCTTAAAAAATCATACAGGGGAAGTCACCTGGGACTACACAGATATGAATGGTATCCCTTCTAGTCTATGCACTCACCATATTTACATTAAAAGTTATTCCTGGTCTATGTTCCAGCCACAACAAAGAATGAATCCCAACCTTAGGGACATAGTGAAAGAGGAAATTCAAAAACTCTTGGAAGTAGGATTTGTATACCCGATCTCAGATAGTGAGTGGGTTTCTCAACTTGTGATAGTACTAAAGAAGAGCGGGAAGTGGAGAGTTTGCATAGATTATAGAAAATTAAACAAGGCAACTCAGAAACACCACTTCCTCTTGCCTTTCATTGATCAGGTACTAGACACCCTATCCGAGAAGAAATTCTTCTCATTTTTGGATGGGTTTAGTGGGTACAATCAAATTTAGATTGCTCCAGAATACCAAGACAAAACCACTTTCACCTGTCCCTGGGGAAATTTTGCATATAGAGTACTCCCCTTCAGTTTGTGTAATGCACTTGCCACTTTTCAGAGAGTTGTGATTGGAATCCTTTCAGAGATGGTTAACGATAGTATGGATACTTTCATGGATGATTTTACTCCTTATGGCAGTGACTTTGAGGAGGCATTACATTTTTTAGAAAAGGTATTAACATGCTGTGAGAAAACCTAGCTATCCTTGAGCACTAAAAAGTGCCACATGATGATGAGCGAGGGTGTATTTCTTGTGCACTTTATCTCTACTGATGGGATCTAGGTAGATCCCTCCAAAATTAGGGTAATTGAAAATATACCCACTCCTAAAACAAAGAAAGAGGTACGTTGCTTCTTAGGGCATGCTAGTTATTATAGAATATTTATAGAAAACTTTTCCAAACTTTCTTCTCCTTTGTTTTTTTTGTTAATGAAGGATGTGCAATTTATTTGGAATGATGCATGCCAGACAACGTTTATTAAACTTAAGGAGAATATGTCTACAACTCCCATCTTAAGGGGGCCCAATTGGGCCTTGCCTTTTGATGCTTTTTCAGATGCCTCTGACACTGCCATTGGAGCAGTATTAGGACAATAGGATGGTCAAGCACCTTATGCAGTCTATTAGATTAGCAAAAACTTGGCCCCTGTTGAACTTAATTATACTATTATAGAAAAAGAGTTTTTATCCATTGTCTACTCCATTAAAAAATTCAAACACTACATCACTGGATATCCCACCTTTGTACACACTGACCACTCAGACATGAAGTATCTAATGAATAAACCTATTACAAATGCTAATATAAATAGATGGATATTATTATTATAGGAATTTGATATTACTAACAGACCTGGAAAAGAAAATGTTCTCGCTGATTTCTTATCTCGTTTTACTAACAGTGATGATAATCTTCATGTTGAGGACTCTTTTCTAAATGAACACTTATTTCTAGTTTCAGCTCATTCCCCTTGGTATGCAGATGTTGCTAACTACTTTTCTTCAGGGAAGCTTCTGACACATTTGTCAAAAAAAGAGAAGAGGAAAATTATACAACAAAGTGCCAGGTATTGCTGGATAGCTGGTCATCTCTTCTGCACGGGTCCTAATCTCGATATCAAAAAGATGTGTAAGTGAAGATGAAATATTCCATATTATAAAGGCCTGCCATGATGAGCGATGTGGGGGACATTTTGTAGATAGGAGGACAGGTCACAAGGTGCTAAGAATGGGATATTATTGGCCAACAATATTCAGGGATGTGAAAAAGTATGTCCAATCTTGTGACAACTGCCAGAGGATGGGCCAACCTAATAGATTGGATCAAATTCCTCTTCAACCACATTTGGTGGTTGAACCTTTTAACAGGTGGGCCTTAGATTTTGTTGGCCCTATCAACCCTCATTCTAGGCAGAAATCTTACATCTGAGTTTGTACCAACTACATGACAAAATGGGTAGAAGGTGTGGCTTTGGTGAAAGCCAATGACCAGGCTGTAATATATCTCTTGTATGGAGAAATATTTATTCATTTTGGAGTACCCAAGGAGTTGGTTATAGATGGAGGACCACAGTTTGTGTAACATAAATTTAAAGCTTTGATAAAGAAGTACCATATCTAACACTAGATAGCTTCGCCATGCCATCCCCAGGCCAATGCCCAGGTGGAAAGCACTAACAAAGTTATTGAAGCTATCCTTACCAAAATAGTCAGGAGCCATCATAGAGACTGAGACGATAGACTTCCAGAAGCATTGTGGGAATATTGTACTACTTGGCGCAATACTATAGGTTTCTCTTCTTATGACTTGGTGTATGGAAAAAGCGTTGTCTTCGCCATCGAATTCAAAATCAAGACCTTGAAGATAGCTACGGAGGTAAAATTAGATGTGACTGAAGCCGAGAGGCATATATTGAATCAATTGAATGAAATTGATGAGAAACGTTTAGTTGCGGTGGATCAGACAGTATTAATTCAGCAACAGAGATCCAACTGGCATGATCAATTCATCATAAAAAAGTCTTCCATGAAGGAGACTAGCATTATTATATGATTCAAGATTGAAAAGGGACTTCAAATGTAAGTTACATACAAGATGGTTGGGCCCATATTTGATAGAAAAATTATTTGACAATGGTACAGTCTGCCTGGTGACCACTAATGAAAATCACACACCATTATTTGCTAATGGTCACAGGGTGCGACTATACCATAATCCCATTTCGAAGGACATGTTCAATTCATAGATTGTAGCTGATTTGGAATACCAGTTAGAACAAGGGAAGGAATATTTCTCTTCCCGTATCAATCTTTAGACAATCACTCTGATTCCCAAACAAATTTTTGTACATAAATAAATTGATGTTTTAGTTTTTATTTTTCCTTTCCGCTTGATGCATTTTTTTTAAGAATATGTGCATGGATGTACTTGAGGAGCAATGGTCATGATCAGGCTTAATGACTATGGGTGACCGTTTGTAACTTCATGCTTCAGAAGGAAACTCCTTGGAGAAAAATAAACAATGAATAGTTAGTCGCAGTTGTGATTCCTATAACAAATTGCCTAATTTTTGGTTTATCTATAGCTGCAACACTATAAAATAATGCCCTTTTTTCATCCCATGCAACTACAACACCATAAAACCTTGCCAATTTTTTCATTTATCTATAGCTGCAACACCGTAAAATAACGCCCTTTTCCTATTCTGTGTAGCTGCAACACCATAAAACCTTGCCCATTTTTTTGTCTATCTACAATTGCAACACCGTAAAATAACTCCTTTTTCCCATTCTGCATAGCTGGAACTCCATAAAATATCGGCCATTTTTTCATCCTGCGTAGCTACAACTCCATTTAAATTTTTCCCATTTTTACCTTTTCTAGCAGCTGTGACTCCATTTGAAATTTGTCCATTTTTACCTTTTCCGGTGACTGTGACTCCGCCAAATTGGATGATTTTTCTATGGGTCATGGTTGCGACTCTACCAAAATGGTTGATTTTTCTATGGTTCACAGCTGCGACTCCCTTAATATTGGCATAACGTTTTACAATTTTGTGGTTGTGACTCCTCCAGATCTGGCTAGAATTCCTACTACCGGTACTTCTGAATTACTTAACAGCTTTCATTACGTTTCTGTCAGGATTGACAAGATGGTTTTGGTCCACCTGGAGAAAATATCATGACAGCATGCATACAATAATGTTTAAATTTAAATCGCTACATTTAACACGCTTTATTATCCTCAAAGGTCATGGTTCATAGCATATTTACAAAGGTATGGTTCTGATTATTTACTTGATTAAGCGTTAACTATAGTTGATAGAATTAATCATGCCTACCTTTTTATGCCCATCATTACACCTACATACTGTTAATTTTCCACTCGCAAAAATTAATGGCTACTCAAATCTTATCCTATAACCACCACCCTTTCCTAATTTGGGATAAATTTTACCAAGAATTCCATGCTCAGAATTTCCTTAACTTTCTGAATTTACCCAACTACACTTCTAGTTGTTCACGCATACTCTATGCTTTAACCTTAATTGTCAAGACCTGCAATTTGTTCGACTGATAAAGAATTCATAAGGCAAACAAACATGGGTATCCCAGCTTAGCACAAACCTCCAAATACACCAGAATTGAGAAGAAACGCTGAAGTTTTCACTATTTTTGAAGCTACTGGTTGGGCTGAATATTTCCAATGCCTGGATGGGTTCCTTCAAGAGACAGCTCTACAATTTTCTTTAAATATTACAGAAACCCACTCAGAGGTTAGGGGGTTACATATAGAAGTCTCTGAAGCGATAGTGGCTGAAGTCACCGACCTTCCTCAAGTAGGAAGAGCCTAGTTTGGTCGAAGAACTACCAATGCTTTCGTAGTACCAGATTTTCATATAGAGGGGGAACAAATTTGTCAGTCAAGGAGAGGGATAGCATTACAATTACTACCTCAACCATGGGATCAAGTAGCAGTCTTCCTCAAGAAGTATATCACCTGCGAAGGTAGGTATCAGATTGACTATTATTATGAACTTCCTCTACTATCTCATTTATGCCATAGGGCCTTACTGAATATTCCATTTATCTATTTAAAGACTTACACCATATCGCAAGGTTTGTTATAACAGCCAAGAATCCAAAATCCTCCCTTACCCATCATGGGATAATTAAATTAATAATCTTAAGGGCCTTAGTTCAGAGGAACCAAACCTAGGAACAATTCACAGGTCAAACTCAAATAAACCAAGAACTTGTCCTTTTGGATGGTGCTCCACTAGAAGAAGAAGTGGAAGTACATGTACTCTTGGGGGATGTTCAAATCCGAGAGGAGCATGCAAATGTACAGTTGGGGGGAGATGAAGAACAACATGAGGATTGGAGTCCCCCATTTATTTGGGGGGGGAGATGATGAGACTGGATCAGATGATCAATCAGATGATCAAGTAGAGGAATTGGAGGAAAATGTAAGAGAAAACCCTGCGGAAAGATTAAATAACATGGGAGCTCTGACAGAAGAGGATGAAACTGGAGCAGCATTAGATGTTGCAACAACTGAAGTTGAGGTTGTTAGAGCCATGATAATAGAAGAAAATGTATAGGTATTGACCATGGAATATTCCCTTGAATGTGGAGGAACTCTAATTGAAGAATAAAATGAGGATACTGAGATAGGAGATATCCCTTCCACATTAGCTCCAAATCTGGAGATTCCTGCACCACGAAAGAAAAGGAGAAGATTAAAAGAGGAGGTACAGAAACCAATGTTGATAAGAAGAAAAAGAACCAGGTCGGTTATAGCAACTGAAACAACACAGGCAAGATGGGAAAACCTAGAAGCACATATTGAATTCCCCATTTTGAGATCCAAAGCAAATGATGGCCCACAAGAACCAGTTGTAGAGGAACCTCAAATCAAGGGAATTTTGCATGAAAAATGGTCTACTAAAGGAAGAAGTATAGGCGCTTGGAAGAGACCTAGAAAACTGCAAGAAGGCATGCAGGAAGCAGGTAGAAAGGAATCCGCACACACTGGTTGAAGTTGCAGACCAATTAGAAGGACCAACTCTTGCTAAGGATGGTGAGGAGGAAGAGAGAGTGGTCTACCCTATGTGTGGGGAAATATTTAACCAGTCAGGCTACAAAGTCATAGTTCATGCCTTTGTGACACAACAACCTGTACCAACAGTTGTGGAAGAACAAGGACAAGAAGCACCTAAGGTGGAAATGAGTGATGTAGAAGAAATGGAAATAGAAATGATCCCTGGTACAAAAAAGGGGGAGAATGAACAATTACAGTCACAACCGGCAGAAGAAACAGAAGTGCTCCTGGGGAAATTTGATTGGAAGGACATTGAAGCTCCCCAAGACCAACCTCAGTAAGTGGAAGCAGTAGAAAAATAGGGTGTTGATACACAAGAAGCAACATACTCGAACATTCTTGTTGAAGTTGCCACCCAAATTAGGGCAGATGAACCAGATACTGAAAATATTCCTAATTTTAATGAAGAACTATATGTTGTGACTCCTAAACCATATCGGGGCACAAAATTAATAGAGATAGAACATCAGTAGTAGGATAATGATGAAGTTGACCAGGATGTTGTCACACAAGAACCAACATCCCCAGAAATTTTTGCTGAGACTCTCATGCAACAAGAAGAAATCAATCCTAAGGAGGACATAATTCTTGATCTGGATCTAGGAGAGGATGAACAAATGCAATAAAATTCCTTGGGGGAAACTAAAATTATTAAATAATGGCTTCATATTGCAGAGGATATGGAAGTAACTCAAGAACAACCTCAGCAGCATGAAGAAATAGAAGGGCAAAGCTCTGATACACAAGAACCAGTAGCCTTGCATCTCCCTGTCAAGGTTGCAGCTGAAAATCAGGCAGATGTGGAGATTGAAATTCAAGAAGAGGTTGCCACATAAGAACCAACACCTTCACAATCGGATGCTGAGGCTACTAGAGGATAATTTCAAGAAGAGGGTTTTGTTACATAAGAACCAACAGCCCAAAAGTTATTTTAGAGGAACCTATACAAGTTGAGGTTGCTGTAGGATAATTT
This sequence comes from Pseudotsuga menziesii, assembly GCA_001517045.1. Classification (NCBI taxonomy): domain Eukaryota; kingdom Viridiplantae; phylum Streptophyta; class Pinopsida; order Pinales; family Pinaceae; genus Pseudotsuga; species Pseudotsuga menziesii. The sequence goes on from LPNX011003528.1 coordinate 26,408, forward strand.
CAAAGAGGGGATGTTGTTACACAAGAACCAGCATGCCCATAAGTTATTACAGGTGTACCCATCCAGATAGTGTAGAATGTTTAGGATAAATATTCAGGTGGCAAGGTATGGAGTCAAATTTCACAAAATTTTGTCAATCTGGATTATGATAATGAAGATCATGCTGAAGATGAAAGGATCCATAGGCTAACCCAAGAGCTCTCACTCCTAAGAATAGAAGTTAGGAAGTGGAAGAGTCAGGTGGAGAGGTATCAAGAAGGAATGGTTCCCCTTGCTGAACAAAGGAATACCATCAGGGAATTGAGGGAAAGATGGGAAGAAGAACTAATGTTCCAGAAATTTCGCTAGGAAGAGATATAGAAAGAACTGAAGGAGATGAAAAAGTTCAAATCCACGCAGGTGGAGAAAGACCAGATGTACACTCTCTCCCAGGAATTGTTAGGTACTAGAGCACCATCCTCCCCTTACCCTATGTTCTTATTTGAATAGTTCATTTGGTTTAAACTGAAGGTTGTAAAGGAAGGGAGGCCTTACAAAATAACCGTCCACAACTAAATTTCTAGAAACATTTCTGGAAAGTGATTTTGTTGAGCAGAAATTGGTTTGTGAGATTTATTTACATTAGCTGGATTGTCCCTTGGACCACCATTCGAATCCTACCCCTTTCTTAGGTGATGTTCAGCTGAGGGATTTTGCCTCCTTTGTTAGCAGTCATGTTCAGTCATAAAGATCCTTCCAAACTTTTTCTCATGATGAATCCCACTCTAACATTTGGGTTCGAAGTGAGCCTCAAACCCCTCGTCTTATCCTTGCTCATTAGTAGCATAGGCTCACATGTCCAATCAAAAATCAACAAATTATGGAACTTCAAGAAAAGGTTATCTCCACTTGCATCAATCATATTTCCAAGAATCAACAAATGGCTTTGGAAGGCAGCCAGCATAGATGGCAGGTTGCCTCTTCATCCTTGAGTATTAGAGACCCCTATTGTTACAGGAATTTTAAGCATGCACTCTCTAGGGTTGAGGGATATCTAGGTTGTATAAAGGAATGTTGAGTTAACTGGCTAGGACTCAAATTCAAATTCCCTCTCATCTGTTGGCCAACAAAACCATACAGGGAATACTTCTCATTGACAAAGGCAGAAGAGAAGAAGTGTTGGAGATATTGGGTTGTCTATAATTGATTTTTGGAAGAATAGTGATCACCTGAACTCCCATATAACTTTTCCTCTCTCCATGAATGAAGCACAATTCCATATTTAGATTCAGACTAATGGAGGTTGTTGCATAGGGATAGTTGGGGGGAGATGTTGGGCCCATAAATGACCCCTTTTTTACCACATTTACCTACGCCTTTTTTCCTTATATTACTCCAACATATGCACCAAAACATATGTGTTCCTTCACTTGATCCCTGAATCCATACATGTATGGATAATTATTGTTTTATCTTATTAATAGTTATGATTGTTGTAATCAGGACTGTATATCTTGGATTATGCTAACATATGGTGATTTTATAAAGATAGTTAGAGATGTAAAGGATACAGGTGTAGCAGGATGAACAAGTCAAGAAAGAGATGAAAATTCATTGTTAATTTGATTGCCATTGATTCCATCTCTATACAAGGAATGCAGTCAAAGGTTACTATTCCATGCAAGTTGTACAATGGTGGCTGCAATAGAGTCGGATGCAACAGAGTCGGATGCAATAATGCATTGCTACTGTAGCTACAACCGAACAAGCATCTTCTAGATTGATCCTGCTATCTCATTGCCGGATCAAGTAACAAACTTCCTATATTTTCTGCTTCAATCTTTCCCACAGCTGTAGCGGCGTATCATAAATGGGGCAACCTGAAGATCAGAGATCTTCATGGATGCCCAATATCAGTGGGTAGAAGTTATGATTGTGAATGTATAAATATTGGAAACTATTCCAAGCCAAGGGTTGGAAAATTATTAATCTTATTGTATAAGCTATGACAACATCTATTTCATACTACCGTTTCATACAAGGAGTGTGATTCTTCAGATCTCGACGTTTAACTTGTGTTAGCTTCCGGTGTCTCTGTTCGAAGGCTGGGCCTGCCTTCCTACAGAGATTGCTGAGTTAATTAGGAATTTAAGTTAGTCTATTGTGTGGTGTGAATGTTGTGGTAATTACATTCTTTTACAGTAGCTGCATCAGTAATGAAATTATTGTGTGTTTCCTTGAATGATCTATATTTACATCTCCTGTAAGCTACATCGGTGTGGTGTGACAGTTGGCTGTGTAGGTTAATGTCCATTAATGCAATTGCATGGTATTTGTAATAGTCAGGATCATCCCCAGTTTCTTTCTATTTAATTGTCTTCCTTGGATTGGGTCAATTTAGTCATATTGCAGTCATACTTGTTGTTTCAATTCCTCTATTCTCAATTCTTAAATTAAAGATTGAAGTAATTAGTTTTGATAGATCTTTATGTAGTTTGGTAAATTAGGATTTAAATTTTTGTAAAAGTAAGTCTAGATGGTTATTTCCTGTTTTGTTCATCCCTGGATTGAAGTTGTAGGAAGGTCATTATAAATATGAATGATTAGGTGGATGATTTCAATTAGATTAATAATGAGAAGAGTTGACTAAACAGATAGTAGGGTAATTTATTCAGAGTATCAGCTACTTATTGTTTAAGCATATACAGTGCAAATTATCTTTGAAATAAAAGACTTCCCTGGGTTGACAATTTATATTGAACCTTCTACATGTTATGTTTTAATTAACTAGCATATAGTGGTCCCAACATACCCTATTAGAAATACCATGAAGGAGCCCTTTAGGATATCTGGGGCACATGAAGCATTCATGACTGACCGTTAGATGATGAAAGGATTTTAAATCTACGATGGTAAGCCATTTTACGTTTAGAGTGAGGAGAGATAGGAATAAGGTGAAGATATTCATGAATCGATGGGTCAGATCCAAGGAGGTGAAGATCAACGACGGATAGAGATTCTGCAGAGGGAGATGCAAGGAAGAATGCGGCCTTGGGATTTGCAGAATATGTTAAATGGAAGCAGTGTTGGAGAGCTAACATTGATCCAATACCAGATCAACCACACTAAAAATTTTCGTGCAGTGAATGTGCTTGACCAGAGTACTTTTTCCGAATCGCAAAATGTGTTAAAGGGAAGAAGTGATCGGATGACAAAGATAAGGGTGAAGATAGATCTATGGTCATCGTAAATTACGTGATCTAAAATTGCATCAATGGGGTCAGGATTTCAATGTGTGAAAAATTTTAAGGTCCACAAAGATCGATGGTTGCAAAGAGAGATCAATCTCGATCAATGGATGGGGGAATTTCCACGATCAGGAGTTTCTCACCCAATGGAAGAAAAAGGGATCAAAGGAATGTTAATGCTCTCAGGAATAAACAGACTTGATGAGGATAGTTAGGATATCAATGGTATATGTGGATTCCCCCAAATAGAGCTCCACACATGGATAATATTGTAACTTTGGCAGGGAGATCCTACAGATCAAAGACTTAGATTGTAAAGAAATGGATCTACATCACAGGTTATACGGAGGCACACGAGAGTTACGTAGTATAGAAAAATATAAAGGTGTCTACGTGGAGTTGGGAAGGTTTTTATTTTCCATAGATTTCAGATTAATGAACTCGTAGACTGTGTGCAGAGTGCCAGTGTGGAAAAATCAAAGAATGGCGCTAAGTGACAAGGTAGGCTCCCTAATACTTCCTCATTACTTTTTGTAAATGGATAGACGAGAAGAGATATAGGTAGTAGAGGTGGGAGATAATGAATAATTAGGGGCTAATGCCCAGAAGGAGGAAGAAATATTCATAGATGAATATGCAAAGATCTTTGATACTATTGTATTAGCCGAAGAAGTTGAAGTGGCTAAAGGTAAACTTGAAGTTCTTAATGATCAAGGTAGAGATACATGTGGTGTTTTTAGGTCATTTTTTCATTTCTTCTCTGTTAACCAGACCCCCCATTGCCCCAAATTTTTTGAGTGGTGTGCAGGAAATTTTTACACCACTGAAGGATTCATCATGAATAGGTCTAAGTCAAAATTCCTTTGCTCTATTCAAGCTCTCGACATCTATAAATCCCTCCATGTCCCAGATGAATTTGTCCATACGTCCCAAGCATACGAGGAAGAAAACATTATACATTTTTTCGAGAATCCACAGTCAAAAGTAAGGAAGCCTTCCTGAAGTGTTGTTCAAAACCTAACACTGAAGTTATCACTATGTCTTTCCCCATTAACCTCAGTCTATTTAATGAAGAAACCCAGTGGTGCATAACCTTACCTAGTTAGTTCCTAGGTTTAGATACTAATGGCTATATCACAAAACCGTTGTTAAGTCTACTATTTGTCTTAGATATGTGTCTAGTCGAACCTGAACTCCCCATACAATCATTTCAGTCTTGTCATCTTAAATTCGATGAGTTTCTAGATGAGAACATTCGTTCTCAGTTAGCTAATTTCCAGAACACCACAGTGTTCATATTTCAATCCTTATTATTAAAATTGTTCTTTTCTTACAATGAAGATAATTCATAGGTGCAAGGGTTATTAATCATTAATGACACGACCAAGAATTAATCTGAATTCTTGAACCTCTTGATGGTAGAGATATATGGCCTCTTCTTCCAAGAAAGATTTCCCAGGGTGTTTCCTGAGATGAAGAAAATGTTGTATTTATCTCCTAATAAGAGGATAGGATATTGGTTCTCATCGAATTTGAAACAATTATAATATTTTATGGTTTTGTACATCAACCATATATCCTTCCCTCCTTTTTGAGAATCAATATTTTTTCATTGGAATTGGTTAGGAAGATGCTCACTATTGAAGAAGAACACATTTTGATTTTTAGGAAAAGTTCAAGGATAAATTTTACCTCGAAAGTGGGGCCATACAAAGTCAAAAGCAAAGTATCCCTACCACTGGTTAATGATCTACTCAGGAGCATGGGATTCCTTTTGGGATAGGCCATAAAGTACGACCCACACCAGGTGATCTCCAAAAGGAGACAGGTGAATAAGAATAATCCTTTTAAACACATAGAGGTAGCTGGACTGGGGGAAGCTGTGAATTAGGGTGACTATCCTAATCACACCACAAAGGATTTCAGCATGGAACAAAACTATACCTCATCCCTACCTGGGGAAAATTCCTCCCTAATGAACCTATCCAGCATAGTCGCAATGGCTGGAGATGTCTCGTCATTAGTGAGTTTTTCATAGAATACTAAGAAGAGAGACCATGCATAACTTATGGATACTGATGATATAGACACAACCGACATGGAAAAAAAGCATAAAATGGAACTAGAGTAGCAAATAGTGCAGGTAAGGACAAGGGATATGAGAGGCCAGATGAAGATGAGCAGCGAAAAAGGAAAATATAAACAAGAATAGCCCATAAAAGTTGGGTTAGAATTACAGGACTATGTATTTGATGGGAAGACCCCAAGTAAATATGCTTCTAAAGAAGATTTGCTAAACACATACAGGGAGACGGTCAATAAAACCTTCAATGAGACAATGAGGTCAGATGATGAAATAAAGAAGTTACTTAGGCCAGGTGTGGCATTGAATACTGTGAGAGATCATACTACAGACATCCTAAGCCTGGATGTGTCAATGGGAAATAAAGTATCAGAGGTCAGGGTGAATCTAGGGAAGGTTTATACTATGGATACCATAAACCTTAACAAAGAAACCGAGGATATCCTGAATACCTTATTGCTAAAATCCACTTTAGATATGTCCTAGATAGAGTTTAGTAAAACTAAGACTCAATATCTATTGAGGAAATTAAGAGTTGAAAACAAGGATCTAAAGTTCCAATTTGAAAAGTTGCAAGATTAATCAATAAAGGTAGATGGACAGGCATATAAAGGATCACTAACTCAGAAGTTGCTGAAAGAGAAAGAAAAAGAAATTCAGGAGCTTAAAAAGAAGTTGAAAATCCATTCTACCCAGCTCATTCAAATAGCTGAGTTGACTAAATTTGAGAAGGAAAAAGAGGCTTTCAATATTGAGTTGACTGATTGCAAGGCCAAACTTTTGAAACTTGAGGATAAAGAGAAACAATGGGGGAAAGAATCTAAGATGCTAAGAGAAAGTGAAGAGAATTTAAATGTTAAGCTATCATCCAAGGAAAGAGAGCTACAAGAGAGAGGAGAAGTAGTGGAAATTCCAGCCACTATGCCCAGTATGAAGACAGACACCACCTCCTTCTATAACACAATGTCACAGGTAAAACTAAGAGATGTGGAGCTTACATGATTAAAACTACAGAATAAGAATTTGGAAGATATGGCTTCACAAAAAGAAGAAGAAAAGAAGAATTTAATAGAAAGATGTCAAGAATTGCTAGAACAAAATGCCAAGTTAAACAAGAAACTGATTGGCGAAATAGCCCCGTAGGGATGTTGGCATATGATCTAGGATAAAATCATCTTAGAATTCGACCAGTTTAGACCTTATTTGAATTTCATTGCAAATCAAGAGGATGCCTTGGAAGTAGCCAAGAAAAATGTTTCAAAAGTAAAGGGAGAATTGCACAAGACATCTGTGGGGGTAGCTTAGAGTGCTATCAATTTTCTAAGCAACTTATCAGAAGAAAAAACTAGAAGGTATTGTATCCCAAATAGAGTTGCTATCATTTCTGGAGCCAGAAAAGTGGTTAGGAAACATAGGATGCTAGACACGGTATAGACCAAGATTGATATCATAGATCACAAAGTCAAAGAGTTGATTAATTTATTTAAACCATTCATAAGCAATGGGATTCCTTTATTTTGGGAATAAATGGGACCCTTGTTGACTCAGGAAGAGTATTTGGAGAGATTAGTCCTTCGTAGGTCTGACCACCCCAAATTTGGGGATATGCAGCATGCCCTATCGAGCCCCATTGTGTTTGACAAATTGCTTGGTGCATTTGAATTATTAGCTGATTTTAAAGCTACCTAGCTATAGTTCCTAATTTCTCATACACAAAAAATATAGAGCTCAAATTATTAGCACATGACATCGTTGTCGCAATTTTTCTTGGTTCTAATCTGTGGAAGTCAATTCAAATGTATGGCTCGAAACAATTTAACACACAACCTTAAAAATAGCAAGGAATGCAGCACAAAGATTTTTCCTCAAGAAATGCCTATTTGCAGTCATCTCTCTAAGATTTTCTATAGCTGTCATCAGCTGAGATACATAGGAAAGGGATTTTTAGCCTATTTTTCAAATAGTCTATAATTATTTATGTCTTAGGTAAATCATGGCGTATATGCCACGTTTGAGTTTGTTAGAATTTTTTCTTTAGTTGTAACTAATTTTGATTGTAAGGTCAGTCTAGGAGGCCTGAGGCACTATAAATTTTCCTCCTCACAAAAGGAGAAGGGGTTGGTTGTTTTTGAACTTGTAATACTGTTGTACTTTCCTTTGAATTAATACAAGTTTCAAAGCTATTTGCTGGATATATCAATTTACAGGAATTCTTGTGTGTCTTCCAATCGCAGTTTGTGATCTTCTTTCCTTTCAGGTGTACATTTTTCTTGTTATATTTTACATTGTGTTGTTCTTAATATCATAGACTTAGTGTATAATGGCTAGGAATTCATAATCATATGCTCCTACCATTGCCTCTGATATTCACCAAATATCCCTTCCAAAGCTTGTGTGGAATTCATCCCTGCAGTGCTCTGTGCTAGTGGATTTTCATCTTTTATACTTATACCGCCAGACCCCAAATATAATGACCATGATCGAGACACTACCTCGCTCCTATGATCATTTTCCTGATCAGATCGTTCTGTATCCTTGATATCTTGACTGCAGCGTCCAATGTATATTTGTTTTATCTTCCAACCACCGATAATTTGACACTCATTTTGTGACCATATATATAGCCATGTTTCACATTTGTGAGAGATCCCTCTCTGGAATTGGAGAAGCCAACTCCTTTTCCTAAAGTGGTTCTGTTGTTACCTGGGAATGAGCCTTCACAACCTTTGGTAAATTTCCAATGCTAACAACTTATTTTACAACATTACTTTTCTACTCTGTTAAAATCCATGGAATTGAGTTTATATTAATTTGGTCTCCATTGCTATGAAATTGAATGATGTCTTTCATTGCATGGATTCTTTCTTGAATGTCTTTGAAAAATTTCACAATTTTTTCCTTGTCGCCACTTATCTCCAATATTTTCCATGATGTTTTAGTCGCATTCTTTCCAATATGCATTGTATCAAACAGATGAGTAATTTATATGTGCTCATAGTAGGGCAACCTGCTGATTTTTTTAGGATAACTTTTCATTCCTCGTGGAAGCCCATTAATGGCTTCATGATCATGATGGACATAATGAATAATAGTCCAATAAGAAATTACATAAATTAATTATGGCCACTACAATAAACAACACACAATAAAAAAACATGACAATTCATATACGTCGATGATACATGTGTACCATCTTCACGATTTCTATTATATTGCAACTTCCAATGGTGAGGTGTCATTCTTTGTGCTTTTGATGCACTCTTTTGCTTCCCATTGATTTTTTTTTTGGTTGTTCTATACCTGTGATTCTTAGAGAGGAAGTGCCTATAATCATCAAATAACCCCTTTCTTAATATTTTTGAGTGACAATATTTGATCTTAGGACCACAAATTAGACATGGAAATTTTCCCATTGTCTGAAGACCTACATATAGATATGGAAAATCTATGTCAATTATAATTATATATAAACTATGTTAACTAGTTCATAAAATTAAATGCAATTAAAGTGGCACTTAAAAATACAAACCACAAAAATGGTTTAACCCTGGGGCATCGTGTATTGTCCATACAAGCATTGCATGGACTTGAAATTTCCTTTATCATACTGGTCTAGATACGTCATACATACTAATGCTATTCCATAACTTTAGTAGCTCGTCTATAAGAGGTTTGATATATACATTCATATCTTTAACTTGGAATTTACGTGATTTATTTGAAGTACATATAAAATATATAATTATGAGAACCATTAAGATATATAAACCATGCATAAGGGTAATATAAAAAATATACATATGACATTAGGAAACAAAATACGACAAATGATATGCCACAACTACATTAAAAATAAAATAGTTGTAGACAAAATATACCTAGAATAATCATCGACAACATTATGTTCACCCTTTTATTGACAACCACGGAGCAATGTTACTGTTGATAATAAAAATAGGACACATCGTGTAAGTGGATCTCATATGTGAAAATGTATTAACACCATCTTATGCCAACGAAATCCTAATATTACGGGGTTCTTCTTTATAGTGAGGCCACTTTTCCTCCATATCTCTAAATGTAGAACCATCTGTAGGAATTCCAATAACAACATATTGACTTATGTTCCTTGCACGATAATCCATAAAGTGCGCTATGTTTTTGCACCTGAACATTCATTGCAAGCATGGAATGATGGGAATATAATGAAGAACCTTATGAGCCTCCTTTTTTGTTACTTGATATGTTTGATATCTACTTATATGACATTCTATACATTTTGTTACAAATTCATGTTGATTATAATATATAACATGGTCATTAGGGCATGCATGAATTGCTTCATAATGCATTCCAATCTCTTTCGTGATGGAAGATAAATCTCAATATGTGTGCCAGTAAAATATTTGGTGGTGGTAACAAAAATTCAGCTATCAAGCTACATCAAATAAAAATAAAAGTAGAGTTAATATAATATATAAATAATATTATCGAAACACATTTCATCCGAATGAATTTGAATTACGAATTAACAATACAAATATTAAAGGAACAAATATAACCTTTATCACGATCATATATATGTGATTGATTATTTTACATAGCTTAACATCCATGTGATTGATATGTTTGAAAGACCATTCATAACCTTCAAGCTCATTATCAGCAATATATTAGAGAGAAGATTTCTTTTGGAGCCTTCATAAAGGGGTTCGTATGTGTAATGTCCCCAAAATTCGAAAAAAAAATGTAGGCTAGCTAATCGCTACCTATTATGGACATTAGTTTATCATTTGCAGAATATGTCTATCATTGTTTACTAGATCTAAGTGTCATACACTTTCTTTCCCTCTTTATTTATTATCCTATATACTGTTGATATGGTTATGCGTTATGGTTAAGTTACTTGGATTTGTTGTTTTATTACTCTATTGGTATTTACCATTAACATAAGTTTGCATATATTGGTTTAGTTATGTTTAATTCCTATTTACATGTTTGGTACTTCATTTATATATTTATTTATTTAAAATTTATGACTTGCCTTTAACTATGAAGGGGTGGAGTGGCGGGGCTTTTATCCCTTGAAGGACCACTCGGAGAGGTAAAAAGGTTCCTCCTGCTTTTACGTGGTTTACTTAGTTCACTGCGAACTAATGCAAACTTCCACTTTTTTGTGGAGGTTACTATGTTGACAAAATCTATCTACGACAGTGAAACGTAACATCCTACAGCATGACAACTATGCTACACTATCCTATGCATACCAAAGATAAGAGGACTAAAGTTGTGGACTAATTATACCGATTTTCTATGTTTATGCATAGTTGGGAGTGTATGACCTAACTCTTTGTGGTTGTCATTATTATTATGTTTTAAGGTTATAATAGTTTTATCCACTTTATTTTTAGTTCATACCATGTAATTTTTAAGGTGTAAATCCTAGGGTTTAAGGCTTAATTCATATGTCATTGCGAACCTTGTGATAAGTATTTGGTAATTCCATCGGTTATGTATAAACATTTTATGGAATATTTTATGTGCCATAAAACTATGGCTTAATAATGCAAAGGAGAGTTTTGATGGGGTTTTAGTGCTAAAGAGAAATCTCTATGGGTTTGACTATGGAGACGTGGGTAATATTTTTCGTTGATAGTGGGAACTAGGGTGGCACATTTATGGCTCCTTAGAAAGAGTGGTGAATGAGCCTCAAACGTTGGCTGAGTCGTTAGTGTGATTAATTTGGATTTTTTGGTGGGTTGTGTGGTTTTGGCTCTTGGGTGTTCATGCTATGCTGAGTGACAGCTTCCCCTACGTCAACATATATGTTCTCAACCTAGTTTTGCAGTGTTGTTTTGTTTGTTTCTTTAGTTTAGGTTTCCGTATACTTCTCATGGCTCTGCGTGTTTGATTTTGTAGGTGACAGGGATGGATAGGACTTGTGGCTTGTCAATGGATCTTCATACTATCTATGCAACCCCTTAATGGGTAAGCCCTGTGACAAAGCATAGGCCTTTACCTCTACACGTATGTGTGACAGAGTGTTGCACTCTAGTTTGGGAGGGTTTATCTCTATGTAGATTTTGTTAATAGACTTTGATAGTTGGTTTGGGGCCTTTGTATGGAATTGGGAATCCAAGAGATGCGATTGTAGTTAACTTGTTCTTAGAAATTCCAAGTGTAAATATGTTGGGTGATTCGTGTCTATCCAAATAAAGACTTGACTCTGTAAATAAATTTTGATGTGTGTTTCAATCGTATGGTTTGATGTTTTAATGGAATGGTGTTTTGTTTGGACTTATATGGTGCAAAATATTTGGCATTATAGTGCCATTCCTTGAAATGGCACTATGTAACTTGTGCATGTATTAGTTTTACTATTTATGCATTAAGTTGGTGGAAAGTATGGTTTGTTATCGTAACTGGCTTTTCTTGTTACAGCCATTAGCTTGAAATATTACTAGACATATGGTGTCGATGTTTTATTAAGGTTGTGACTGTATAAGCATTGATAGTAGGATTTTAAATATCATTTTTGGTATTATTTTCATTGGGGTTTGATTTAATATTTATTATTGGCAGTTTTTTCACCTCACGACCATGAGCTTGGCTTGGCCTTTGGGTGAATACAAAGCATGCACATTTTAATGTTATGTTTATTCTAATATGTGACTACCTAGAGATGTATAAGGTTGGGGTTTAAAATCATGATCTTGGAAGCTGTGACTTAGCCTTTAGAGAATACGCAGTCCGTGAATATAGTGTTTGAATTAATTTTCTATGTGTTTGGTTCTACTAGCATATATCATATTTGGTGTAAACTGTGGTTTATGTTGAATATTTCATGGGTAGCCTATAATGAGAACCCTTTATAGTGCTAATACATTGGTGTTTAAAATTTATACCTACAGGAATTGATTCTTGGGGATGCAATTTGATTTGGTTTTGTTTTAAATATTTGCAAGCCTACATGATTCGATCATGGGTCATCCTAATGCATGGACTGATGTTTTACACAGTGTTACATTTTATTTTGGCAATGATGCCGATAGGATTCAATCCTGGGCTTTTAAATGAATTATGTTTGTTAATAATTTGGCTTAAATTAGGTATATATTTGATTCTTGGTTTTGGTTAGAAAAGTTGAGATAAATATAATGATATTTATGCCTATGGCCAAACCTTAACATGTCTCGATGGCTAGCTTTTGTGTAGGGGTTTTTAATAATGGAAAATGTATGGGGTTTGTTTAAGATTTATCAGTGTTATGTTTATTATAGGATTAGTTGTTTATAATGTATTTGTTAGATGAAGTATTTATAAGCATGCTGGCAATATGAAATCTTCCAGCAGAGGAAAATGTAGAGTTGGGTTTTAATAGAGATAGTTTTGTTCTTATATATTTAATTAGTTCTTTTGGTTTATAGTTTATTTTTTATTTTTAAAATGATCTAATTCTAGATCGGAGATTTTCAACCTAGAAATTTGACCTTTGGTATGTGGGTTTTATAAATTTGTTTATCTGTATGTAAAATTTGTTTTTCATTTGTATTTAAGTTTTAACAATAACCATGAATCTATATAACTTAACTAATCTAGAATCTGTTAGAAAAATACACCATTCAAGAAGACTGGATTTAAAATAAGAATGATGGAAGAGTAATATAGAAATATTAGAGACCATATTTTCCTATGGTTTTGAAAACTTATAAAAGTACATGGGAATGTCTAAAATTAATAGTAAGAATAAAATCTATATTTTCCTAACTAGAGAATCATGGTTAAGAAAACAAAACACTCCTATATAATAATCTTTATTTCTAGGGTTTGTATGAATATGTAAACTAAAATAACCCTATCTATTCTTCTAAGGCTATGTTAAAATGACATAGCTACAATGGGAAGAGAATATTCATATTGTCATTCCAGACTTTAATCGCTTAATTTAATAAGAAAATTGTATGAACTGTAAGGAAGATAAAGAAACCTCATACCTACAATTTGAAGTTATTTTAATGGCTGGAAATACTACACACTCAGATACACAACATTAAAAAGGACATAGAAAGTTATAACCTATGTTTAGTTAAATGAATAACTTGGGAACTACCATGTTCCACCCAGCCATGACCCGGAACCACTCCTGATTTCAATCCAGATCCCTCCGAGCTGGTTCCAACATGCAAGTAGCTTAGAGCTCCTAAGGTAAGGCTTCCCTATCTAGGATAACATGTTCTGTACCAATTGGCTTTTCCTCTTAGGAAAAAATGCTCTCCAAGAACTATCTTGAGAATAATATTCAGGTAGTATATATGGAAAATCGAAAGATCCCCAAGCCTCTCTTTAGCATGGGTCTTTATAGACAGACTTTTAGGAAAAGGGGCTTTTAAATCAAGAATCATTTGTTTTCTTGAAATTACAATTTTTGCTTAATTAGGTGAATTTAATATTTAATTAATATTAGTAATAAATAATAATACATAGATCCTTTCATTATTATTCATAGTTACTAGTATTAATACATATGCTTACTCTTTTATTCACATTATATATAGACAATATATATATATATATATACCATTATTAACACTTTTACATTAGGTATCATATAGCATGACCCCTATACACATGATACTTTTTCTTTTTAGCTTATAGTCACTTCTTTATTAATACCTTCACGCAGGGGTTAGATCAAATATGTTAGGCAATGATAAACCTCCTTGCATGTTGGATTACCTCATATAACATGGTACTTCTTTAGTACTTGATGACAGACATAAATTCAAAATTTCCTTTAATCACTTAAAAATAAGCAAGATGAGATCAATGTTTTATCATAGTCATTTTCACTCAACATATTAATTTTTCAGTAAGTCTTAGCATTTATTTAGAGCCCATATTGAACACTAAGAAACATGGATTTACAACTTAGTTCAATTTCAAAGCTCCTTCCTCAACATTAATGCTAGGATGTATTTGTAGGATACACCTAGGGGTACAATGGCCAAGGATCCGATGTTGCATAGATTATGCTCAACATCAACTTGGAATGATCTAGGGCTTATACCCAGCACTTCCAATTCTTATATTTCTGTGTCCTTCATAGATTCATGCTCAACACAAAGGTTTCATAACTCATGTGCTGTAGATCCTCTCCCTCAACACAAACATTAAAATACACATATGATCCATAGCCTCTCACTCAACAAAAACATCAAATACTCATGTGATCCAGAGATTCTTGCTCAACACAAATATCTCATCAATTATGTGCTTTAGGGTCCATTCCCACACATGAAATCATATACATAAAACATATGCCATTGGATTGCACCCAATATATCAAATAAATCATCATTCTCATGCGCAATGGGGTCTTATTCCCAATTTAAAAAAGAACACATCAAATCAACATCACATGTAATGGGTCTTATTACCATAAGTGTCACATCAACAATTTGGGATATTACATCTCTCCCCGCCTAGAACATCACCGTCCTTGGTGTTCTAGGGATTAGGAATGAAATCATGAAACAAGGTGGGGTAAGCCTCTCTCATGGTATCTTAATTCTCCCAAGTAGCCTCATTGGCTTGAAAGTGCTTCCATTGCACTTTCAACTAGACTATGGTGCACTTCGTAAGCTGCACCTCTCCCTTGTATAGTATATGAAGGGGTTCAGGTACAAACTCCCCTTCAGGTTCCACCTATAACAAGGACCAAACAATCACATGTTTAGTGTCATATACATATTTATCTAATAAGGATCCATGGAAAACATTATAAACTCTTATGTGAGAAGGTAAATCTAGTTCATATTCCACTAGACCTGTCTTGGCTAGTATCTCAAAGCATCCACAAAATATTGGTTCCAACTTTCAGCACCTCCCCAAGCTCAAGGAGCTTCTTTTTTCTTTTACTTTTAAGTAAACATGGTTTCCTATATAATAATATTTATCTTTTCTCTTCTTATCTGTGTAACTCTTTCGGCAGTCTTGTGCTTATTGAAGGTTCCATTGAACCTCAGTGACCAATTATTTTAAGTCCTTAGTAAGTCGAGCCCTTGCATGAGCCTGTCCAATGGGCTATCCCAAGTAACCGGTGTTCTACACTTCCATCTATAGAGTACCTCGAAGGAACTCATCTTGGTGAAGAACTGGTATCCATTTTTATATGAAAACATTGCAAGATGATGGCAATATTCCCACATGGTGGGGTTTTTAATGACATACATCCTAAGGATGTCTTCTAAATTCTGGTTTACCTGTTCTATTTGCCCATCTATCTGCGAGTGGTAAGTAGTTATAAAGTTTAATCACATCTCTAATTCAGAGAATAAGGATATCCAAAAGTTCCCAGTAAAATTTATATCTCGATCTGAGATGATTTCCTTGGGTATCTCGTGCAATCTAAATATCTCATTTAAGAAGATGTCGGTAATGTGAACTTCCTTATAGGTCGACTTCACTGGAATGAATTGTGATGATTTTGACAACTTGTCAACAACTACAAAGATATAGTCATTTTTCTTCTTACTCTTTGGTATACCTATAGTAAAATCCACACTAATGACCTCCCACTTCCATTCTCGAATGGGTAATGGCTGCAACAATCCTGAAGGATGTTGGTTCTTAGCTTTGACCAGCTAAAACTCCTGAAATTTCATGATAAATAATGCTATGTCGGCCTTTAACTTAGGCCAGAGAAAGTGTCTCTTTACTTTAGATATCTTCTTTTGATATCCCAAATGCCCCAAGTAGGGTGTCTGATGAAATTTCGTGAGGATGTTGGACCTGATATCCCCTCCTTCCGGAACTTACAATATTTATTTGGACCACAAAAATCTAGTTTCGTCTACGTTGTACTCTTTTTGTTGCTAAAAAAACCTATCCTCTTGGACCTTCTTGAGGATTTCATCATAGAAAGGGTCAACTCTGTTGACTATTCTAATCCTCTTCTGTAATTCTGAATCGGCTTGACTTAAAGTCACCTCATATAACATATGAGCTCATCAGCTTAAAGCATTAGAAATTTTATTCTCCTTTCCCTTTATATGCTTTAAATAAAAAATGGTACTCACTAATGAAAGCCAACCATTTGTCCTACTTGGGATTTAGATCCGGTTGCTCAAATAAATACTTTAGACTCATATTTTCTATTTCTAGAAGAAATTTCTTCTCCATGAGGTAGTGCCTCCACATCTTCAAGGTGTGTATGATGGCTACTAACTCAAGATCATCGGTGGGGTAGTTGTGTTCATGTTCCTTTACTTATGTGATTCATAATAGATAGCGCAATCGTTTTGTAGTAGGACTCCTCTGTGCCCTTCCTTGCTTCCATCCATGCAAACAACGAAATCCCCATCAGGATCCATAATTCATAGTATTGGTGCAGCTGTCAAAAGTAGTTTAAGATTCTGAAAACTTTCCTTGCACTTGGTCGTCCATAAGAACTTGTTTGCCTTCTTTTGTAAAGCAGTCATGGGATAAGCTATCATCAAAAATTTCTCAATGAACTTTCTATAGGAACTGACTAGTCCCAAAAAGGACCTAATATCGATGACACTAGTAGGGGTAGGACAGTACTTTATGGATTAATCTTTTTGGGGTCCATGTCTATACCCTTCTCGGAGATTATGTGACCCAAGTACTATATCTGTGGTTTGTAAAAATCACATTTACTAAACTTGGCGTAGAGATGGTGTTCCTGCAACACCTGTAGTACTATGCGGAGATGCTCCTCATGTTGCTCTTTACTCTTAGAGTAAACTAGGATGTTGTTTATAAAGACCAATACAAAGTTATCTAGGTATTTATTGTAGATATTGTTCATCATACACATAACGATTGCGAGTGTGTTGGACAACCTGAATGGAATTGCTACAAACTTGTAGTGGTTGTATCTTGTATGAAATGCAGTTTTATGAATATCCTCATCGCATATCCATGCTTGATGGTATCCAAAAAATAGGTCTATCTTCGAAAATATCTTGTCTCTTCCTACTTGATTGAACAAGTCATTGATCCTAGGGAGTGGGTATCGATTCTTGCTGGTCATTTTGTTAAGCTAGTGATAATTAATGCACATTTGCATCATATCGTCCTTCTTCTTTAGGAAAAGTTTTGATTCTCCCAAAGGAAACACACTAGGTTGGATACATCCGTGCTTAATCAACTCCCCCAACTGCATCTTGAATTCAATCAACTTGGGTGTGCTCATGCAGTAAGGGGCTTTTGAATATGGAACTGACCCTAGTGTTAGTTGTATGGAAACATCTAAGTCTTGTTTTTGTGGTAATCCTGGTATATCCTAAGGAAATACATCTGTAAAGTCTACGAGAACTAGAAATTCCTAGATGTGTTGTTTTCTTTCAACTTCTATGTCCTAGATTTTCACTGCAAATAGTTTGCAACCTTTCCTAATGCAGTTATTGTCTTATAAGGAAGATGTTTTCCTTATGAAAACCTTCTTAGGTATGCCTTGAATATTTACCCAATTTCCTTGGCTATATGTACAGAAGATTGACTGGTGTAAAGAATTGACCATGACATGGTGTTGTTCCAGCCAATCCAGGTCGATAAGTATATCATACGGTCCTAAGGGTAGAATGTTCAGATTTATCCTAGCAGGGAAACCATTCAGGTTTACCTCACAATATCTAACTATTTCAGAAACCGTTCATTTCCTACCCATGGCAAATTGCATCAACCAGGGTTTCTAATGTTTAACTTTGTCCAGTTCACATAAATCAAGAATTTTAGGAGATACGTAGCTCCGACAAGCACCAGGGTCAATCAATATTGAAATAGAAGTGTTGGAAACCTTACCTTCTATTTCAACCATAGTATCCTAGTGGTCTATGTGTCAGCCATCAAAGGTTGCATAAACCCTCTATGGTCCATCTATGTCCTCTACTATTGGTTTTTCCTGTAAATGGTTCAAGACTCCATTGGCCTTGTTCTTACAGTCTCAGGAATAATGGTGCCCTTAGCATTTCCAAAATTTTATTTGTAGCGGGGAAACATTGGCTCCCCTATTTGCTGATGGTTTGTTAACATTTGGAGCTGGTACATATGGCTTTGTACCAGTCTTGTTGAAGTTCTTATTGCCTGGAAAATTGTTGTTATGTTTTATGTAAGGTAGTGGGATGAAACCTGGTTTGTGGTTGTCAAAGAAGTTCCTAGACCTGTCTCTACTTATGTTGATGTTTTCCTACCTCAGCTGTCCATGCTCATAGCAAATCCTAGCTTTGTGTAGGGTAGTATTCAGAGTCTTAGGCATTTCAAATTCAATTCTCTCTCTAAAATTGGGATGAAGACATCCTAAAAACTGTTGTATTTTCACTTTCTCATCCTTTATATAAGGTACGTAGTGTAACAAATCCAAAAATTTGTTGATGAAAGCATCCATGGTCATGGAACCCATTCTTATCTTGTGTAATTATTTCACCTTCCAGTCAAAGAATATTTCACACATGTATTTCTCCTAAAACATTTTGCGGAAGTTACACCATCGTATTTCTTTTATGTTATCTTTCTTGGTATACTTTATGTCTCTGCACCATCTAGCTACTCTTCTGTTTAAATTATTAATGGCTAGACAGGCTTTCATCTCACTCAAGTAGTTGTGTACACAAAAGTATTTGCTCATACCAAGAAGCCATTCTTCAACTTTTTCCTTGGTGTTCATCTCTCCTTCATAGGTTGGGGCTCTTATATTTCTAAACTCTCCTTGGAGGTTTTCATCATTCCTCTATTTCATTTTGCAAGGAGAAAGGGAATTATCACTAGAAAGACTATGATAATCTCTTTCTAGTGGTTCAGGGGTGTGTTCTTCTTTTCCCTTTTCCTTTGGGATGATGTCGCGTTTATGATAAAAATATCTCTTGAACTTGTTGGTTGAGTGAGTGGGATTTCCACAAGGGCTTCCTCCCATAGTGTTCGACAAGAAAGATTCATTAATTGGTTGCTGCTTTTTTCTTTCATTCGTACTATCATCCTTGAAACTATGTAAGCCTGCTTGCAGATTTTGTATGGTTTTCAGTATATCGAAATTTAATTCAACCACCGGTTCTTCTTCCTGAATGGGGGTATTCAATTTTCATTTTTAGCTGTTGTATTCTTCCATGTTCATGATCTGAATTGTTCTCTGAATTTTGTAATGTAAAATTTTAATAACAAGAAATTTTTAGTTAGTTAACAAAATTTCGAAAGAAAAAAAGATAATTTATTTTTTGCAACAAATGTTTGACACACCCATTAGGTCTCTTGATGTTGAAAATGGGCTTTGATACCACTTGTAATGTCCCCAAAATTTTGAAAAATAAAATAAAATTGTAGGCTAGCTAATTTCTACCTATTATGGACATTAGTTTATCTTTTGCGGAATATGTATGCTATTGTTTACTAGATCTAAGTGTCATAATTTGTCTTTCCCTCTTTATGTATTTTCCTATGTACTGTTGATATGGTTTTGTGCTATGGTTAAGTTACTTGGATTTGTTATGTGATTACTCTTTTGGTGTTTACCATTAACATATGTTTGCATATATTGGTTCAGTTATGTCTTACTTCCTATTTATGTGTTTGCTACTTCGTTTATAGATTTATTTATTTAAAACTTCTTGCTTCCCTTTAACTGTCAAGGCGTGGACTAGTGAGGTTTTTTTATCCCTTGGGGGATCACTCAAAGAGGTAAAAAAATTCCACCTACTTTTTCTGTGTTTACTTAGTTCATTGCAAACTAATGCAAACTTCCACTTTTTTTGTGCAGGTTATTATGTTGACGGAATCTATCTACGGTAGTTAAACATAACATTCTATGGCATGATAACTATGCTACACTATCATATGCATACCAAAGATAAGAGGATTAAAGTCATGGACTAACTGTACATACTTTCTATGTTTACGCGGATTTGAGAGTGTATGACCTAACTCCTTATGTTTGTCATTATTATTATGTTTTTTAGGTTATGATATTTTTATCCACTTGATTTTCAGCTCATACCATGTAATTTTTAAGGTGTAAAGCCTAGGGTTTAACACTTAATTCATATGTCATCGAGAACCTTGTGATAATTCTTTGGGAAGACTATGGGTTATGTATAAACCTTTTATTGCATATAATATATGATATAAAACTATGGCTTGACGATGCAAAAGAGGGTTTTGATGGGGGTTTAGTGCTAAAGCAAAATCACTATGGGTTTGAATATGGAGATGTGGGAAGAATTTCATTGACAGTGGGAACCAGGGTGGCACATTTATGGATCCTTAGAAAGAGTGGGAAATGATCCTCAAATGTTGGCTGAGTCGTTGGTGTGATTCATTTGGCTCTTTTGGTGGTCTGTGTGGTTTTGGGTCTCGGGTGTTCATGTTGCATGGAGTGACAGTTTCCCCTAAGTCGACTGGTATGTTCTCAACTTGGTTTTGCAGGGTTATTTTTTTCATTGCTCATTAGAGGAAATTTCAACTTAAAATGGGCCTCCTAAAAAAAATTAATAAAATAATAGTTAAAATAATAAAATAATATTTATTAATTTTGTAGGAAGAAAAGAAAAAAACTACTTTTTGTTTGTATTTTCGACATATCTCCCTGTGTTTTTACTCAAATTTTGATTGGGAGAGCTCATTTGATGTGGAATTAAATTCCGCATCCAACGAGTAACCACTCGGCATACTTTTGATGGACCCCGTTACCCCAAAAACAAGAAATACCTGAAAAAATGTGATGATGATGTCATCATCACATTTTTTCAGGTATTTCTTGTTTTTNCGCGTTTTCAGGTATTTCTTGTTTTTGGGTAGCGGGGTCCGTCAAAAGTATGCTGAGTGGGTACTCGTTGGATGCGGAATTTAATTCTGCGTCCAACGAGCTCTCTTGATCGAAATTTGAGTAAAAACATGGGAAATATGTCGAAAATACAAACACAAAAGGTAGTTTTTTTTATGATACCTATCCCCAAATTTATATTAAAAAAGTGTTTAAGACCTATAAATTATTTTAAATTTAAAGCAATTTCATTGGCTAATGCATGATGACATGGAATTTGAGTTAAAGTTAAAAGGCCCATTTTGAGTTGAAATTTCCTCTAATGTCAGTTGAGGTTTCAACATACTGCTCATGGCTCTGCATGTTCGATTTTGTAGATGACAAGAGTGGGTTGGACACATGGCTTATCATTAGATCTCTCGACTGTCTATGCAACCCTTTAATGGGTAATTCTTGTGACAAATCATAGGCCTTTACCTCTGCACATATGTGTGACAAATTGTTGCACTCTAGTTTTGGGGGGTTTATCTTTGTGTAGTTTTGGTTAATAGACTTTGATAGTTGGTTTGGGGTCTTTGTATTGAGTTGGGAATCTGAGAGGTGCGACTGTATTTAACTTGTTCTTTGAAGTTCCAAGTGTAAATACGTTGGGTGATTCATGTCTGCCCAAATGAAGACTTAACTCTGTAAATAAATTTTGGTGTGTATTTCAATCATATAGTTTCATGTTTTAATGGAATGTTGTTGTGTTTGGACTTATATGGTGTGAAATGTTTGGCATTACAGTGCCATTTATTGTAATGGAACTATTTAACTCATGCCTGTGTTAATTTTAATGTTTATGCATTAAGTTGGTAGAAAGTATGGTCTATTATCATGACTCGATTTCCTTGTTACGACAATTAGCTTGGAATATTACTGCACATATGGTGTCTATGTTTTATTAAGGTCGTGACTGTATAAGCATTCATAGTAGGGCTTTAATTATCATTTTCGGCATTATTTTTGTTGGGATTTTATTTAATGTTGATTATTGGCGAGGTTTTCACCTCATGGTCATGACCCTTCCTTGGCCTTTGGGTGAATATGTAGCATGCACATTGTATTTTTATGTTTATTTCAATATGTGACTATGTAAAAGGTTGGGGTTTACAGTCATGAGATTGGAAGCTGTGCCTTAGCCCTTAGCAAATACACAGCCGGTGAATATAGTGTTTGAATTAATTCTCTATGTGTTTGGTTCTGCTAACGTATTTTATAATTGGTGTAAACTATGGTTTATGTTGAAGCTTTCATGGGAATCTTGTAATGCAAACCATTTACAGTGTTAACATGTTGATGTTTTAAAATTGATACCTATAGGAATCGATTTCTAAGCATGCAATTCGATTTGCTTTTGTTTCTAATATTTGCAAGCCTATAAGATTTGATCCTAGGCTGTCCTAACATGTGGAATGATGTTTTATACAATGTTACATTTTGTTTTGGTAATGATGCCAACAGGTACTAGGTTTTTAAATGAATTACGTTGGTTAATAATTTGGTTTAAATTAGGTATATACTTGATTCTTGGTATTGGTTAAAAAAGTTGAGATAACTGTAATGATATTTATGCCTATGGCCAAACCTTAACAGGTTTCAATGGCTAGATTTTGTGTAGAGGTTTTTTGTAATGGAGAATGTATGGGGTTTGTTTAATATTTATCATCATTATGGTTATTATAACATTAGTTTTTTATAATGTATTTGTTAGATGAAGTATTTATAAGCGTGCTGGAAATATGAAATCTGCGAGCAATGAAAAATGTAGAGTTGGATTTTAATATAGATAGTTTCATTCCTGTGTATTTAATTAGTTCTTTTGGTTGATAGTTTATTGTTTATTTTTAAAATGATCTATTCTAGTTTGGAGTTTTTCAACCTAGATATTTGACCTTTTGTCTGTGGGTTTTATAAATTTGTTTATTTGTATGTAAATTCTATTTTACATTTGTATTTAAGTTTGAACAATAACTAAGAATATAGCTAACTTAAGTAATCTAGACTCTGTTATAAAAATAAACCATTAGAGAAGACTGAATTTAAAATAAGAATGATGGAAGAGTAATGCATAAATAATAGAGACCATATTTTCCTATGGTTTTGAAAACTGATAAAACTATATGTGACAGTCTAAAATTAATAATAAGAATAAAATCTATATTTTCCTAACTAGACAATCATGGCTAAGAAAACAAAACACTCCTGTAAAATAATCTTTATTTCTAGGGTTTGTATGAATATGTAAACTAAAATAACACTAGTTGTTCGTCTTAGGTTATGTAAAAATAACCTAGCTACAACAAGAAGATAATATTTATATTGTCATTCCAGAATTTAATCCCTTCATTTAATAAGAAAAATGTATGAACTGTAAGGAAGATAAAGAAACCTCGTACCTACAATTCGAAGTTATTTTAATGGATGGAAATCCTCCACACTTAAACACACAACATTAACAAGGACATAGACAGTTCCGACATATGTTCAGTTCAATGCATATCTTGGGAACTACCACATTCTACCCAACCATGACCGAGAACCATTTCTGGGTTCAATCCAGATCCCCATGGGTTGGTTCCAACATGCAAGTATCTTAGAGATCCTATGGTAAGGCTCCCCTATCTAGGATAAGAGGTTCTGTACCAATTGGATTTTCCCCTTGGGAAAAACTTCTCTCCAAAAACTCTATTGAGAATAATAATCAGGTAGTATAGATAAAAAATCAAAACATCCCCAAGACTCTCTTTGACATTGGTATTTATAGATAGAATTGTAAGAAAAGGGGCAGTTAAATCAAGAATCATTTTTTTTCTTGAAATAACCCTTTTTACTTAATTAGGTTAATTTAATATTTATTTAATTTAACTTAGAAACTCTTTGACTAGTTCCTTCTTTGAGTCTTTTAGATATTTAATATTTAATTAATATTAGTAATAAATAATAATGCATAGATCATTTCATTATTATTCATACTTACTAGTATTAATACATATACTTACTCTTTTATTCTCATTATATGTAAACTATATATATATATACCATTGTTAACATTTTTATTTTAGGTATCATATAGCATGATCCCTAATCACATGATACTTTTTTCTTTTTAGCTTATATTCACTTCTTTTTAAGGAATTCAGATAGGGGTTAGGTCAACTAGGTTAGGCAACTCTAAACCTACTTGCATGTTGGATTACCTCATATAAAATCGTAGTTCTTCGGTACTTGGTGAAATACATCCATTTGAAATTTCATTTCATCACTTAAAAATAAGTAATATGAGATCAATGTTTTATCAAAGTTGTTTTCACTCAACATATTAATTTTTCAGTAACTCCTAGCATTTATTCAAATCCCATATTGAACGCTAAGAAACAGGGAGTTGCAACTTAGTGCAATTCCAGAGCTCCTTTCTCAACACTAATTCTAGGATGTATTTGCAGGATACACCTAGGGATACAATGGCCAGGGATCTGATGTTCCAGAGCTTATGCTTAACGTGAACTTGGAATGATC
Source organism: Pseudotsuga menziesii (assembly GCA_001517045.1). NCBI lineage: Eukaryota > Viridiplantae > Streptophyta > Pinopsida > Pinales > Pinaceae > Pseudotsuga > Pseudotsuga menziesii. The sequence continues at coordinate 51,048 of LPNX011003528.1, forward strand.
TAGGGATTATTCCCAACACTTCCAATTCTTATATTTTCATGTTCTTCGGAGCTTCATGCTCAGCACGAATGTTTCATAACTCATTTGCTCTAGAGCATCTCGCTCCACACAAACATTAAAATACTCATGTGCTCCAGAGCCTCTCGCTCAACACAAACATCAAATACACATGTGCTCTAGATCTTCTCACTCAACACAAACATCAAATACTCATGTGCCTCGCTGGCTCTCTCTCAACACAAATATCTCATGAATTATGTGCTTTAGGGTCCACTCCCACACATGAAATGATATACATAAAACATATACAATTGTATTACACCCAACATATCAAACAAATAATCATTCTCATGTGCAGTGGTTTCTTATGCCCAATATACAAAATAAAACATCAAAGCAACATCACATGCAATGGGGCTTATGCCCATAAGTGTCAGGTTGAAAATTCAGGATATTACAGTATGCTTTCTCAAGAAGAGGTATATCATGAACATCATCTGTCACATGCCCCAATTTTGCAAAAACAATTTTATATTCTTTGAGGACATTATGTTAAATTTTATGCTAAGTTGTAAATGATGACTCAGCAGGGTTAAGGATATTTAATGTAAATTCTAAATATTTTATTTATAAATAAATAAAGGTGGAGACAACAGCTTAGGAGAGCTGTTAAAAGAGTGTTTACTGGTCAAATTGGTGGAGGAGACTGGGTGGAGAGAAAACTGATATGTGGAAGCATCCTCAAACCACTTCCAACTGTTGTAGGTGGAAACCTCCCTACATTTGGGGTCATGATTCCCCAAGAAAGTAGAATCAGAGCAGGTGGCTGAATTAATGAAAACTGACCCAAAAGACCTAGGCAATATTTATAAAAATTCCCATTGAAGAGAACTGAGGCTGCTCATTCTAGAGAGGCGATCATTCAGGTTAAATGAATGTACTTTCATTCAACACAAGCATGACTCTACAATTCTCATAAGTCGACAGTGATATAAACAATGTTACAGTGGGAAGACTCCTTGGAAGTTAGTAATCTTTTTGATTTCCATAAAGAACCCAACTCATCTTAAACCAAACTAATAATTAGATCACACTTGGTATTTTACAAGGTGGTAAGGCTATCTAAAGTTAAAGATAAAAATACTAAGTAGTATTATAAGTGATTTGATAATGAAATTTTACTACATTGCTTGGGATATGATGAACTTGGAAGGACAAAATTTAAGCTCAATGACTTTTTATGCAAGTAGATATTTATAACTCTAACTGATAATTCATCTCTACTAAGGCAGAATTGAAAGTAGAGCCAAGGGTTCTATTGTAAGATTTGTTTTGAAGGCCTAAGATTTATTTTTCATGCTTATAATTAGTGTTCCAGATATTAGAAAATAGCAATGGCAGGAAACTATTGTTTCAGTAAAAGTGTCATTACATTAAATCATAAGCTCTATGTAGAACTTGTAAGTAACTTAGCTTATAACTGGAAAGAAAATATCTGAAGTAGAATTCGTGCTGGTGAAAGACATATAGTATAGCAAGGATATTGGTCATTATGACATAAACTTAAAATACTGTCATAGTTGCAAAACAAGTAAAGAAAAGTTACTTTACCTCATAGTATCCTTGAACTCTATTAAGCAAAATTTACTCTAGCATTTTATATATGCTAAAGAAGTACATATAGAATGAACGCTTTAATAAAGTCCTACTTGTTCAAAATTTACCTGTTGAACCTGTAAAATCCAGAAATCCAGTTGAGTTAGCAATTGCTAAGTAAGCCCTAGTTTAGAACATAACTTCTCACCTACTTGACCAAATCAAATCATTAGTACAACTAGAAGTAACTCGATGCAGGCCATATACATAACATATCAAAATTAAAGTGGTATTAGTTTTTATGTGTTTGAAGTTAATCACAACTTTTGTTAGTTGTTTAATTTTTTTGATAGCCTCTAGTAGTTATCAAATTGCGACTATAGACAATTTATGTTACATTAATTTTTTTTATTTTTGTGAAAATTTGGGGTGATGACATGTGGTATGAGAGCACATGGTTGAAACACTAGGCCTTGATGAAGCCCAACTTTCTTTTATGAAATAGTGAATTTAAATTATTTTGCTGATGTTATTTTCTTTTAATGTTATTCAACAGAGAAATTGTTTCTGAAGTTTAACAACAGGTATGGAAAGACTGGAGGAATATGCGGAAGAGGAATCTCCATTTACTAAACAAGAAAACTTACAAAGAGACCCTATACAAGAAGACATAACCACTAATTCCTCAGAACTGTTACAAATAGTAAAAGACTTAAAATCTGAAATAGAATCTATTAAACGAGAAAATGAAAGGATTCTGAGAGCTCAGGAGGAGCTGAATAAGATCCTAATAGAAATATTTCAAACTAAGGGAAGGGGTAAAAAAGATGATTCAAAATATATAAGTCATCAACATAAATATAAAAATATTAAACAGAATAAAAATGAAAGCAGCTCGTCTTTAGAGGTATTTGGTGATCAACGTAATTTTCATTCCACTAGTGATAGTGGTGATGACAACCATTATACTAAAAAGAGAATATATAAACATTATGAAGAAATTTATAGAGAATTTAAAAAGATTAAACCACTAACATACAATGGAGAAATTGAGAAGGGGGAGGAAGCGAAATCCTGGTCATCTGGGATGAAGAAGTACTTCCGGATTTATAACTATTCTAACCAATTAAAGGCTAGAATGGCTATCTACAATATTTCAAGGAAGGCTGATATATGGTGGCAGGATTTAAAGAGAGTGAAGGGAATAAGAGAGAAGAATGTAAATTGGAGTACCTTCAAAAATTACTTTAAAAATAAATTTCTATCTGAGCAGTACTATGAAGAGAGAGAAAAAGAATTCTATGATATTAAACTAGGTTCAATGACTATGAAAGATTTGAACAGCATGTTTTTAAGTCTGCTTAGGTATGTGCCATACCTTGTAGATGAAAAACCGAAGGCATGACGATTCCTCAGCTATTTACCTTATCACATCAAGGATAGGATTGAGTATGACAATCCAAAAACTATGGAAGAATATATGAGGAAAGTTGAATTCTGTTATGAACAAAATTGAAAGAATGAGAGTATGGCTAACTGGAACGCCAAAAAGAATAACAATCATTCTTATCAAAAGAATAAAGAATTTGTGCCCAACTGGAATTCTAAAAATAATAAGGCCATAAATTTTCCTAACAAGAATTTCAAAGGGAATAAGAATAATTCACCAAGCAATCAAAACAATTGAAAGGGGAAAGAGTCTGCTAATAATCATGGTAATTACACAAAGAACTTTGAACGCAAAGAACCCATAAAGTGCTGGGAGTGTGATGGTCCACATTATTCCTCAGTATATCCTAATCGAAAAAAGACTATCAGTAATATCCATACCATACAGGAGGATATGACTGTTGGATACCTAGTGAGGACTATGCCCAGAATCAATACAGCCTTGGCGAATCGACAAGCAGAATATCAAAATTCCATGGTGGAAGGAGAAGGTACAATAAACCAAACCCCTATATCTATTTTAATTGATTTAGGATCTAGTATCAGTTATATTTCACCTAAATTGGTAGAAAAATGTAAGCTACCTGTTGAAAAATTTGAAAATTCTTGGTTGGTTCAGTTAGCCACTGGTGCAAAAAGGAAGGTAACTTGTTTTGTAAATAAATGTACAGTAGTTATGGATCAATTTGTAATTGTTGTAAAGCTTAGTGTAATACCTCTTGGTTCTTACAACATACTAATCGGTGTGGATTGGTTAGAGCAACATAGGGTGATTTTAAATTATTATGATAAAACCTTTACGTGTATAAATAATGATGGAAAATCAATAAGTGTAAAGGGAATCCCTAGAAAAACAACCATAAGGCAGATTTCCGCTCTACAGCTTAAGAGAGCTGTTAGGAAAGGTTGTAAGGCTTATGCAGTAATAGTAACTAATGAGAAAAATATAAATAAAATAGACATTAAAATTGGAAGACATACTGGTTTTAAGAGAGTATGCTGATGTATTTCTAGAAGAAATTTTGAGACTACCTTAGAAAAGGGAACTAGATTTTACCATTAAGTTGGTACCTGGTCCAGTACCCAGCTCAAAGGCCCCTTATCGAATGAACATACTTGAACTTAATGAACTAAAGTAACAATTAAAAGAAATTATTGACAAGAAGTATATTTGACCCAGTGTGTCTCCATGGGGGGCACCTGTTGTCTTTGTTACGAAAAAGGACGAAACCATGCGACTTTGTATAGATTACCGTTAGTTGAATAAGATGACTATTAAAAATAGATACATGTTTCCTCGCATAGATGATCTGTTTGATCAACTACGCGGAGCCACAGTGTTTTCGAAAATTGATTTAAGGTATGGATATCATCAAGTTAGGATTAAAGATGAAGACATCTTTAAAACAGCTTTTAGAACTCGATATGGTCATTACAAGTTTGTCGTTATGCCATTCGGGCTTACTAATGTCCCAGCTATTTTTATGTGTTTAATGGAAAACATTATGCATAAGTATCTAGATAAGTTTGTGGTCATGTTTATCGACGACATATTAATCTATTTGAAATCTGAAGAAGAACATAAAGAACATTTAAAAATTGTTTTACAAGAGTTATGAGATCATCAACTCTTTGCAAAGTTTAGTAAATGTGATTTCTTTAAGGATAAAATTTAGTACTTAGGTCATGTGGTGACTAAGGAAGGGATTTCAGTGGATCCCGAAAAGATAAAGGCGATCGAAGATTGGTCATCTCCTAAGGATGTAACTGATGTTCGATCCTTCATGGGAATTACCGGTTATTACCGAAGGTTCATTGAAGGTTTTTTGAGAATCGCAAATTTGAAAAATTCTTTGTAGAAATTTGGTTGGAACTAGAAATGAGAGGATAGCTTTAAAAAGTTAAAAACTTTATTAACCAATGCACCTATTTTAAGAAGAGTTGATCCAAATAAAGAATTTGTAGTGTGTACTGACGCTTTCAATGATGGTTTAGGCGGAGTATTGACTCAAGAAAGGCATGTTATTGGTTATGAGTCGAGGAAATTAAAAATTCATGAAAATAATTATGCAACTTATGATCTGAAATTAGCAATTGTTATACATGCTCTGAAGATGTGGCGTCATCACCTAATTGGCAGAAAATTTATTCTAATGACCGATAATAAAGGACTAAAATATCTGTTAGATCATCCTAATCTAAATGCTAGACAAGCTAGGTGGCTAGCTTTTCTAAGTGAGTATGATTTTGAAATTTAGCACACTAAAGGTAAAGAAAATAAAGTTGCTGATGCATTAAGTAGAAATGTAAGGCTGAACTTTATAGCAGTTATCAGCACTTATACAATAGATCTAGATGAATAGATTAAAGCAGTGGTAGAGCAAGATGAAATTTACCAAAATTTACAAGCTAAAATGAAAGTAAAACCAACAAAAAGCTTAAGTAAAGGGTACATGTAATAGCCTAGTTTTGACCCCATTTACATTAAAGGGCACATGATGTATATTTTGTAATTAATCATGGTTAGGAGCTAAAGGCAAAAGCCCCACCATCGATTCGACTGTGTTATGTTTCGGCAATAGGGATCGTTGTCGATGGTAGATCATGTTATCTGGCACATTATAGCTTTGGCATCATGTAAATATGCACATCAATTAAAATAAACCTACAGCTAGCTACGATGGTGCAACGTTAAATGAAAAGGGCATGATTCCTAAGGTTAAGGTGGGGGGGGTTGTCCAACCTGTAGGGGTCTTTGGGAATTTACCATGAGTCAGCCACCCATTTAATTTCTATTGTCTGAAAGTAGTTATTGCTGAGTAGTGGTGGGTGTGGTAGGACTGTCATTCCTTTCCCGTGTGCCACTCCACCAGTGGACTCTTCCTCTTCACGTGACGTGGGTCAGAAGAAACTCTCTCTCTCTCTCCATTTTTTCCATTCACTCCACTCTCCCATGATTCTGACTTCTTCATGGTTTTGGTTCTACTCACTCTTACGCGGGGACATTTTTGTTTTGTTCTCCCTTCCCTCATGAATTGCTAGTCGGTGGATGCGTTCCCCTTCTGATTCATGCAGAGACTCTAACCCTGTTTCCAATATCGGACTGTATAATGTCTCGGGCCGACTGTGAAGATGTGTTGTGGCTCCATTGTTGAGGAAGGACCATTTTTTTCCAATATTGCTGGCTATGTCTGGGCTATGTAATGTCCCTGGGATTTCATCATTGAACCATGGTTGTTATTTTCCCTAATCAGTGGCTGCTGTGAGTACCTCTATTGTGTGGGTTGTGGCCTCTCTCCACCTTTTGGCTAAATGTGATTTGTGTAAGTTTTACCTTTACGATAGGAGTATGGTTTTACCTCACACATAGGTCGGGATTATGTTTCCCTTGTCCAGACTGAGAATCGAACCTTCACCTCCATTTGGGGATTTGCTATGAGTCTATGTTTCTCCTCGTTGTTTCCTGTGTTTTCTTTTGCTTTTGGCTTTAGCTGTGTCTCTTTCCTTCCGTACAGGTTGAGATTCTATTCTTCTCCTTTTCTCTGTCTGTGTAAGTTCTCCAGCAATTACATGGGGAATGGTGTGTGCTGTGAGTTCGGGGATGTTGGTGGGCTATTGATCTTCACTTTCGTTGGTTGAGTTTTCCCATGTCCATGTTGGGGGTGTGGCTTCTTTCCAATTGCAGACTGTGTAATGTTGCCATAGTTTTCATTGTGAGTTTGGGCTATCAATCTACCCTGGATTTGGGTTGCTTCTTGGTTGCTGAGGCTACAAATGTCTTTTTGGGACTATTGATAAGTTGTTTTTTCCACGCTAGGGCCAAGAACAACTCTGGGGTGTGGTTTGACCTGAGTTGAGTTCATCCTTTTGTTGGGGTTGTCACTTTGTGGTCTTCATCTTCTTCACAGAGCTGTGAACTGTTTGTTTTGCTGCAGTATGTAGTGGATGGTCTTCAGACTGTTGATAGTAGGATTAGAGGCTGGGTATGCTTAATAAACCTCGTGTTTGAGGTGACCAGCTTAGCATTTAGCCTTTCCTAGCTCCTTGATGACACGATAAACCCTACTGTGTGGGCTTGGCTTATTGGTGTACCTTGGCTATGTGTAAGCCTGCTTTTACCCTTATTCCTTGAGGAATCATTCCCAGCTTGGGGGTGGCAGTGTTGCTGAGAGTTTGATGAGCATGCTGGCCTATGGTTGGGTGGAACGTTGTAGCGACGTAGCTGGTTGTGGGATGAGTTCTTATCGGATGAGTATTCATGTCTGTTTTACCTCTGCAATTATATTTACTGATTAATGAATATGATGAACATGTGGCATGCTTGAAGGAATGTTTGTTTGCTTTCGCTATGTATATGAATGGTTATGCATCTTAGTATGTATTATTTTTAAGATTTTTTTATTTTTAGCATTATATGCTTGTTCATGTTCATGGGGTTGTTTTCCCATATGTTTGGTGTTAGTAGCATCCTCTTCGCAGGTCAGAGGGTCGAGAAAGTTACAGTGTGGTATCAAAGCAAGAGGTTGCAGCATAGGACTGAATGGGCCATCAACGGTTAGATAGCAGGGGCAGATTTCCTTCTACCTAGCAGCAATCAGAAAATTATGGCAGGACAATATGGAAATTTTTTCTAAGTGCCAGGATCATCGGCCCATCATAAAACTTAGTGACAAGATCTTCCGATGCAGCAAGCACTTAGTGGGAAGGCCACTCGATGGATGGTAACTGGAAAAATTTTGATAAATTTTTCTAAGTCCAACCATTGGTGATCGGCGAAAGATAGTTGTTCTCATCGTCGATAGTTAGACAAAGAAACTACTGATGAACATCGGCAAGAGTTAGTTAAATGGGTTTCCACCGTTGCGGTTGCCATAGGGACTAAAATGTTGATGCAGTAGTGTTAGTGGTTCCAACCGCCGATAGAAGATGAAAATTTTGAAATTTGGTTTAAGTACTAAAATCATCGACTGAAAATAGTGGAATCTGGAGCCGTAGTTGCAGAGGGAATCAGCCGAAGGCCGTCGATATGTTGACAAAACTTAGTTGTTCGAGGTGTCGATAAGCAGTGGAGGAGTTGGATGATTTGATCACCAACAAATGTCGAAAAGGTTAGGCGTTTCTGCATCTACTGTTGTAGCTACTTAAACGACTATTTCCCCAATGGATAGTTGATCTGACGGCTGACGTGAAAAGAAGAAGGAAAAATTCCAAAAATTTGTCTAAGTGTTGAAGACCATCGGCTATCGACGAAAGATAGTGGTTTGGATCGCTGATACTTAGCTGATTGAGCATCGTCATTGTAGAAGGATAGTGCTCTAGGTTTTCGACAATAAGAGACTACCGATACTGCTCAGGTTATTCCTCAATAGATTGGGCCGCCGATCGAAAGAAGAACGAAGATGATTGGACACCATTGTGACTGCTGATGGAACTCTTTCACCAACAAAAAGAAGAGAATTGAGCCGATAAAGTTTAGAAAGGAAGGGAGAGAAAAAATTTCGAAATTTTTTCTAAGTCCAAGAATCATCGACCATCAGCGATGGTTAGTTGATCACATCATCGATGCTCAGATGATTCGTTCAGCGATGAGCTACGGCAAGAAAAATATGTTGGTCAAACGTCTGCCATTACAGAGATCAAGAAGACCAACCACCCGATTCCATAGCCATTAGTGTTTCTGACTATCGATCGATAGATTGTAGCTGTTAGTCGTTTCGACATCTGACAGAATTATAGTTTGTGGGAACCACAACATATTTGATTCATGCCATTGCACATTCCTAAGGAGCTATCCACCTAATGGATAGTTCCCTGATTGCCGATGCTGTAGAGAAACTTAGTGGATCCAACCATTGATTCAACTTAGAAGGTTAGATAATTTTAGTGGAAGAGAATAGAAGAACAACTCACTGATGCAGTGGAAGAAATTAGAGATTTCTATCATTGACACACTGGGATATTAGTTAGGAGAAGACCCGATGAGCAGTAGTTGACATTGCTGATCGAAAGCTCAGCCGGTTCACCTACGAAAACTATAGAAAGATATTTTGTTGCCATTGTGGCTGCTCTAGGGACTGTGCACCCGATGAACAGTCAGTCTTCTCACTGATACAAATTGAAAGTCTAGCCATTTTGGCCGCTGAAACACCAGAGAGGGAGAAAGGAACGGGCTGCCAATGAGTTAGTTGGTTTGACCACCAAAATGTCGAAAAAATAGTTGGAAGAAGGTATGATTGGGCCTAAGGAATTTGGATTTTTGAAAAGGAATTTCTCAGTAATTTTTCAAGCAGTTTTCAATAGTGGAATTTTTCAGCAAATTCTAGCTTATGTTCTAGTGGGTTTTGTAGTGAATATTCTCAGTAGTTCAGTACTGAAGAGGAAGAAAACCCTGGGTGACTAAAGTTAACATTCCTGACGAAAATATAGTTTAGTTGGTGTGGTTTTCACACTTGAGGTTAGAATGAAGCCTGTGGACAGGAATTGGAAAGCTTATCCAGCAGGGAACAAGGGAGAGTCACCAAAATGTGAATGCGAAGCAGCAAAATTCTAGTGATTGCTGAAAGTGAAATGTGCTACTGTCAATATGGACAAATTCGGGAATTGCATTCCTAGAGGTAGCAAGACCATGAAGTCAAACCAGCTCTGGTGTGGGAGGGGGGTTCCATGCAAATATGAGGGACTTGAAAAGGGAAGTTCTTTAAACCCTAACTTGCTGATTATAACTACACTTTATAAGTTGAAATGTATGAGGATATGCCTAGCATGCATAAGATATTACATGTTGATAATACATTTATATTGAATCACTAATGGTAATTGCATTGGTGTTGGCATTAGTGGAAAAACCAACGACAACATGGACATGGTTGAATATGTTGCTAATGTTGATGAATGTGACCAGCAACCTATGGAGAAAAGGATAAGGAAACAAGTCCATAACCAAAAGTTGGTAAGCAAGTTCTGAAATCTCCTGCAAAGGACCAACCAAACTGGTAATGTCAAGGGTGTAAGAAGAACCCATGAAGGTAATGGTATAATTATGACCATTGCATTTGAGTGGTAAAAGCAAACGATATCATACCATGTGGATATTTGAATTTTATACTACATTCATAGAGAAATGTGTCATGCCTGCATAGTTTCCCTGAATCAATGCAAGGTAGCATTGAGTGGATATGCATTGAAAGATTTTATGAATCTTGTAGTTATGCATTGAATGGATGCATATGAAAAGTATGAGTAAATTTTGTAGATATGCATACATAAGTATGAGTGCAAATGTTTTTATGCATTGCATGAATGCATAGAGATAGTGCACGTGTCATTATGAATAACTAATGGCTAAAATGATGAATTGATGACAATTCTGGAACCATTTCAATAGCTGATGTGAATGTAGGATAATAAGTGCATGAAAAGGGTAGTCATGATCAATTGGCTGCCGAAAATTCTCTATGGAAGAGCAAGGTGGTACAAATGATACGCTTGTGAAGTAAGGAGTATCTAAACATTTCATTTAAATTACCTGAATGATGTGACTGTACCCTGTAATTTAAAGTATGATAATGATTGCATGAAGTAAATGAGTTTTGGTAATATTAATGCGATTAACAGCTAGAAATGTTTGAATTTTATAAATTCTGAAAATACTTCAGTGATGGTTGTAGCAATGTGAAAAAGTTGTAGGCATCAAGACTTACGAAATGTTTGGCTGATTGAAGTTCAGGTTTCAGGTAGATTGTTTGGGATATGGAAAAATGGGTAAGACCATGACAAAGGTCAGAATCTACCATGTGAAAGAGACAAACCTCATGAGAAGAGTCTCATGTCTGTGATAATAGTTTGTATGTATAATGAGTTGTAAATTTTATATTTGAGAAATTGCTGACAACTACTAATCACTATTGGCTTGCATAGAATTGTGTCAGGTCGATGCATTGTAAGTGGGTATTCATGTTATTCTAGTAAGCATAAAATTATAATGGGCATATTAGGGATGCTTACAAGAGACCCACAATTGAGGATCACCTCATTGCCAAGCAAATCAATTTCTATAGTAAACAGAGTTGCAATTCCTATTGAATTTAATTACTAATGTCATTTGCTTGGTTATGGACAATCAATTTGGATTGTATTATCAGATAATGATTGAATGTTTGGCTATTTGATGAATGTGCCAGGGGTACACACTGTAGGAATATCATGTTTGATGGCCTGCAGGTGCCAAACTTCATGGGAAGGTTTTCCCTTATCATGGGTTTCGAGGGAAACTCCATTGGACATTTTGGAAATGTCTCATATGCACTACATGTTTGGTAAGAAACATGAGTGAGATGGTATAGATTATGTCAGTAAGGCATGTGTGGATACGACATGAAAATAAGAGTTGGGATGGAAAACCGAGGGACTGTCAACTCAAAGAAGGGAGCCCCCATTCCTCCTTAATGAAGGAAAACTGCTTCGGAAAATGGATAAGTGTTCTCTGGCCCTAGCTAAGAATATGCATGTCAAATTATTAACATTCAATATGTAGACCATGTTTTGATTTTATTTCCATTGGGACAGATTGCTTGAGTATGCATAGGGCCTACATGGCACACACTGGAAAAGGGTGCACACTTTTTCGATGTTGGATCATGGAAGGGTTTTTCAATATTGATTACACCCTATGGAGTGGACACACTCCTGGTGTTTAAATACTTGATAGTGAATGATATGAAATAGGATTACAGTTTTAGAGCAATAAGGTTGAAGAGTTTGCTTATATTTCTTGTGTTGACAGGCTAAATAGATGCAATTTGGTGTTGCACACTAAAGAGAAAAGGTAAACAGTTGTTGTGAGGGGTTGCGGTGTAAGGGTTGATGTGTATAAAAGGATGTTGCGGGGATTGTGGGGATTTGATGAAATGTTGTGAAGGTGTTGCTGAAATAGGGCTGTTATATGCCTAGGCATCCATAGTAGATCCTTGACCTAGAAATGGTCGTTATGGTTTATATAAGGGCATGTGTTGTTGTTGATGGCTTGATAAACCCAATGAGGTTTGGCTTGACTATGCCTACTATATATATATAAGGATGTTCTGAAGTAGCTTGTGTGCTGACCTAACATCCAAGTCCATAGGTGATCCCAAGGCTTGCAAAGCAAAGTAGGATCCTATGGACCAACGAGGAAATGCACAATACAGATAAGTATTGGGTTATTTTGCAATTCTTTCTTATGAATATGCATGTGTATCTGATTTGGTTATGATGTTTTAATAACTTGTTTAAGAGATAAAAACTGATGAGAATAAACTAAACATGTGAATTTATTCAATGTTTGAATATAGGTATCGCTGGAAGCGAGGACTATGAGAGCATCCTAGGGGTACATGTGGACATGTTACTATCCTGAAGAGCTTAGAATGAGCAGTAGTGAAAAAGGTGCTAGTGAGACTATGAAGTTCCTAGCAGCTGAGACAAACCATGTGGGGAGGCCCCATGGTTGAGAGGTCTGAAATAGACTAGAGACACTAAGTGTCATGACCAAGAGGGATTGGTCCAGCATTCACGGTGAAGTGAAAGA
>LPNX011003528.1:64679-77061 GCA_001517045.1 Pseudotsuga menziesii
GGCAGGACTGTCAGTCCTTGCCCACGCGCCCACTCCACCAGCGGAATCTTCCTCTTCACGTCGCATGGGGAAAAAGAAACTCTCTCTCTCTCTCTCCATTTTTTACATTCACTCCACTCTCCCATGTATCCCACTTCTTCACGGTTTTGGTTCTGCTCAGTCTCAGGCAGGGACATTTTTTCTCTGTTCTCCCTTCCCTCATGGATTACTACTCGGTGGATGCGTTCCCCTTTCGATTCATGCAGAGAGTCTGACCATGTTTCCAATATTGGATTGTGTAATGTCTCGGGCTGACTGTGAAGATGTGTTGTGGCTCCATTGTTGAGGAAGGACCATTGATTTCCAATATTGCTGGCTATGTTTGGGCTGTGTAATGTCCCAGGGATTTCATCGTTGAACCATGGTTGTTGTTTTCCCTGATCAGTGGCTGCTGTGAGTACCTCTATTGTGTGGGTTGTGGCCTCTCTCCACCTTTTGGTTGAATGTGGTTTGTGTAAGTTTTCCCTTCATGCAGGGAGTACGGTTTTACCTCACGTGTAAGTCAGGACCGTGTTTCCCCTGTCTAGACTGAGAATCGACCCTTCACCTCCATTTGGGGATTTGCTGTGAGTCTACGTTCTCCTCGTTGTTGCTTATGTTTTTTTTCTAATTTTGTCTTCGGCCGTGTCTCTTTCCTTGCATACAGGTTGAGAGTCTGTTCTTCCCCTTTTCTCTATCTGTGTAAGTTCTCCAGCAATTACATGGGGAATGGTGTGTTCTATGAGGTTGGGGATGTTGGTGGGCTATTGATATTCACTTTTGTTGGTTGAGTTTTCCCCTGTCCATGTTGGGGGTGTGGCTTCTTTCCAATTGCAGACTGTGTAATGTTGCCATAGTTTTCATTGTGAGTTTGGGCTATCAATCTACCTTGGATTTAGGTTTCTTCTTGGTTTCTGAGGCTGCAGATGTATTTTAGGGACTATTGATGAGTTGTTTTGGCCACCCTAGGTCTAATAACAACTCTGGGACATGGTTTGACCTGAGCTGAGTTCATTCTTTTCTTGGGGTTGTGACTCTATGGTCTTCATCTTCTTCGTAGAGCTGTGAACTGTTTGTTTTGTTGTAGTATGCAGTGGTTGGTCTTTGGACTGTTGAGAGTAGGATTAGAGGCTGGGTATGCTTGAGAAATTTGGTGTTTGAGGTCACCAGCTTAGCATTTAGCCTTTCCTAGCTCCTTGAGGACCTGATAAACCCTACTGTGTGGGCTTGGTTGATTGGTGTACCTTGGCTATTAGTAAGCCTGCTTTGACCCTTATTCCTTGAAGAATCATGCCCAGCTCGGGGGTGGCAGTGTTGTTGAGAGATTGATGAGCACACTGGCCTATGGTTGGATGGAACATTGCAGCGACGTAGTTGGTTGTGGGACGAGTTCTTATCAGATGAGTATTCATGCCTATTTTACCTCTGTAATTATATTTACTGATTAATGAATATGATGAACATGTGGCATGCTTGAAGGAATGTTTGTTCGCTTCTGCTATGTATACGAAGGGTTATGCATCTTAGTATGTATTATGTTTAAGCTTTTTTTATTTCAGCATTATATGCATGTTCATGTTCATGGAGCTGTTTGCCCATATGTTTGGTGTTAGTAGTGTCATCTTCGTAGGTAAGAGGCTTGGGGACGTTACAGTACAGTTTGAATGAAAAATTATTTTTACTGTACAAAGACAAAATATATGTACCCAATGTACCTAAAGTTAAGTTATTAATTTTAGATGAAATCCATAAAACTCCATACTCAGGTCATCTAGGTTATCTAAAGACTATAAATATGTTAAGAAAAAAATATTTTTGGCCAAACATGAAGACTAAACTGGTAGAATATATCTCTAGGTGTTTTGAATGTCAGCAAGTAAAAACTGAACATCAACACCCACCTAGATGACTTCAACCGTTGCCCATTCCTAGCTAGAAATGGGAGATAATTAGTCTTAATTTTGTTACTGGACTCCCTAAAAATCAGAATTTAAATGATTCTATCATGGTAGTGGTCGATAAATTAAGTAAAGCAGCCCATTTTATGCCTGTTAAAACTACGTATAAAGATGCAAACATAGCTGATAACTTTCTAAAGCAAATTTTTTGATTGCATGGAATACCGAAAGTTATAATCTCAGATAGAGACCCTAAATTTACAGGTAACTTTTGGAAATATCTGTTTAAAGGATTAAACACTACACTAAATTTTAGTACTTCGTTCCATCTTCAAACAGATGGACAAACTAAAAGAGTAGACAAAGTACTGGAAGATTTACTAAGAATGTATGTTAAAGACCAGCCAGGTAAATGGGAGGATTATTTGCATCTGGTAGAATTTGCTTATAACAATAATTATCAAGCATCAGCCAGATTTAGTCCTTTCGAAATCTTGTATGGAAGGAAATGTAATACTCCTATCTCTTGGAGTAATCCAGTGGATAGATTAGTATTAGGTCCTGAACTATTGAAGTAAATGGAAGAAATTGTAAAGCAGGTACAAGGTAATATGAAAATTGCGCAGGATCGACAGAAAATTCAAGCAGACCTTAAAATAACTCCAAAGGAGTTTCAGGTAGGTGAACATGTGTTCATCAAGGTGAGGCCCAAAAAGAGTTCTCTGAGGTTGGGTAGTTGTGCAAAATTAGCACCTTGTTACAGTAGTCCATTTGAAATACTATCCAAGATTGGACAAGTAGCTTATCAATTAGCATTACCACCGAATTTAAGAGTTCATAATGTTTTTCACATTTTTGTATTAAAGAAATATGTTTATAATGCTACTCATGTTGTTAACCGAAATGATGTACAGGTGGAACCAAAAGGAGATTTTCTAGTGGAACCAAACTGTATCCTCGGGTGGAGGGAGATCACACTTCGGAACCACACCATTGGTCAAGTGAAGGTGCAATGGAAGCACCTTAGTCCAGAGGAAGCCACCTCAGAATTGGAAAGTAATATGCATGATGCATATCCAATTCTGTTCTAGGGGAATTCTGAGGGCGACGAATAAATAACATCAAGGACGATGTTATACTTTAAGGGGGTGTGTATGTCACATGCCCCAATTTTATATTATTTGAGGACAATGTGTTAATTTTTATGCTAAGTTGTAATTGGTGACTCAGCAGGGTAAAGGATATTTAATGTAAATTTTGAATATTTTTTTTATAAATAAATAAAGGTGGACACAACAGCTTACAAGAGCTGTTAAAAGAGTGTTTACTAGTCAAATTGGTGGAGGAGACTGGGTGGAGAGCAAACTGACATGTGGCAGCATCCTCAAACCACTTCCAACTATTGCAAGTGGCAACCTCCCTACATTTGGGGTCATGATTCCCCAAGAAAGTTGAATCAGAGAAGGTGGCTCAATTAATGAAAAATGACCCAAAAGACCTAGGCAATCTTTATAAAAATTCCCATTGAAGAGAGTTGAGGTTGCTCATTCTAGAGAGTTGATCATTCAAGATGAATGAATGTACTTTATAGAAATTCAATGGAAGGGAAATCTGGAAAGTGTTTGAGGGGATAACTACTTATTGATCTAGTTGCAGCTTTTAAACTCAAGATCATACTGGTGAGAGCAGAGTATTTTAATGAGATATTGAACCATCTAGTTGACGGAGGGTTCTACTATTTGCATTCTTCACCAATTCTCAGCCAAAAAGACCAGGAACAGGATTGGGGGTCCTGAGGAAGCATTGTTTGAGCACTCTTCAGGAGATTGGTAGGGAGGAACGACATCCTAATGATGTTGTCATCTGTCCTAAATAGGTTCTATGTTATTTTGTTTTACTATGCAAGTTGAATAAATCTTAGTTTGACTGGTATATGAATGTTAAAGTTCAGTTTGTGAAATGTTAGAATGAATATTCTTAATAGCTTGATTGAAGAAATGTAGTTGATTTAGAAAAGTAATGAGTTAGAATGAAAGTAAATTTTTAGACTACATTTTTCCACACCTGGAAACGAGGTCATAATCTAGCATAGTTAGAATGCTTTACATAGATGAAATAATTTCAAAAGCGAATGAAAATAAAAATAGGATTCTGTATCTGTAGTTAAGATAGTAATTTATTCAATGTTTAAGTTATTATGAAAAAAAATAGGGTTATGGTTTATTTATGTTTACTATTTTACTGATTATAATTAAATAAAAATGTGGAAAAGAAATAGTAAGACTACATTAGAGTTATAATAAAGAAATATACTGATACAATAAAAATTAAAGAAGACCCAGTTAAAGTATCAAATCAAGGTATTAACCACACTTAAATCTTGTATTTTGAACTATTATTTAATATAAAATAGAAAAGGATTTTGTTTACAAAACCTTTATTAATAAAAAGTAATCATAGTTACAAAGTTAATATTTTAATCTTTATAAAACTCTGAATCTTTGCTAAGTTACAGAACAGTAAACAAATACAAATATAAAGGTAAACAGTAAATAGAATAAAACTAAGAAGTTTCCTATTTAAGAAATAATTATTTAACACACCAGCACTTAACATGTGCAGGTTAAGCCTGAGGGAAGAAACCCTAGTTCTTCTTTTCCCTTTTATAAACATATTCTTTAATAGCAGAATAAACAAATTAAACTATAAGACTATAAGTTATGCATTATAATGGTTACAGTCTTATCTTAATGAACTTATAGTATATTTATAAACTCTTTTATTTTTTTCTTAAAAATACTTCATAAATAGATTAAAATAACATCAATACTCTTCTAATAATGAAATAGAAGTAAACAGAAAACATTGATACTTCTATACATGGGTTCTTTCCCAGTAAATCCTAGCTAAGCCATCCTAACTGATAATTATAAATTTATAAATTATACCATATGACTAAGCTACAGTCTTCAGAATAACCTTAATTATTTACAAGAAAATTCTTTAACAGTAAATTTAATTCACTCACAGTAAAGAAGAACAACCTCATTTACAGTAATATCTTTTATAAAACAAAGTATTCGAAACAGAGGTTAATTAAAAACCATCAGAACAGGAAGAACCTCCATACTTTAATAAACATAGCATGATATTACTTTTCCATAAGGTTGTAAATCCTTTTTACGAGTCAATAAAAGCTAAATACAAGTCAGGGCATAGAAGCTGGAGTTACCCTATGATAGGAAATGGTTTTAATAACAAAAGCTAAGTAATAACTGAAACTAAGCATCTAAACATTGGAGGAACCGAAGCCGTGCTTCCCTTCCAACTGAAAACCCTTTTTCCCTTAGCCATTACAAGCAGGGAGATGCCATGTTTTAATCAGGGCTTACCCATTTGGTCTTGAAGCCAATTCAACGTTGGAGAGGATTCTTACAAGATTAAAGGCAAACTATAACCTGCAAGCAAAGACCAAAGACTTTAATTAGAAGCTGGGTATTCTAATACTCAACTATAATTCGATTTTTTAAAAAATTAATAGCAAGGTAAAAAAAATAACCTTCACCTATGAGCAAAGAAAACTGGAGCCGAGGAGGTAACCAAACCCGTGCGAGGATTGCACTTCAGAGAATCA
Organism: Pseudotsuga menziesii; assembly: GCA_001517045.1. Lineage (NCBI taxonomy): Eukaryota > Viridiplantae > Streptophyta > Pinopsida > Pinales > Pinaceae > Pseudotsuga > Pseudotsuga menziesii. The sequence continues at coordinate 70,230 of LPNX011003528.1, forward strand.
AACCCTTGTGCAAAACCTGTGATAGAGGTAGCGAGGTTCTTGTTATGGTTTACACTGACGAAGGAGCAATCCATGAGCAGAGATAGGGGTAACACTACATCTAGCTCTGTAAAAAAATGGCAGAGATAAGTAAACCACCCTCATGGTGTTCCTAAACTTCCATAATGAAACCACGTTTACAAAAACTGAGCTCTTTAACCCTGCACTATGATATAGCACAAAAAAATACATATTTAAGGCTTGTTACATGCTGAACCAGTGAGCCTCTCATGGCTGCAAATAAAACCAGTTAGTGCAGAGCCAAACCCTCAAAGAAAATGAGGAGGATAGGGTTTTCATTTGAGTTTATAAATCAACCTTGCATGGTGGAGGTTGCTCCACGTGCCCACAAAAATATTTAGTCTGCAGTGGGTCGATCACTATAGTGTCCTGCACTATCGGGAAAACAAAATCATTGCCAACAATTTTTATATTAACCACAATGATAATGTTTGGCATAGTATCATTGTCAATTAGTTTAACTTGCAACAATCTCTTGGTGAAGTCAACTATTCATTATATCCAATAGTATGATTTTTAATAAATCATTCTTATCATTTGCTCCTCATTATCACTATATTCACTCAATGGTGGAATCATATATAAACTATTATCAATTGCATTGGGTAACATTAAGATCCATTATTGGTAGAAGTATGTAAGTGAAAAAACATATTGGAGTTATACCTTTGACCTTGTCACTAGTACTCCTAAGGGTTCTTTTTACAAACTACATACTAAATAAAAATGCTATGTTTGAGTTAGGGTTATGCAAAAATCAAAGTTGGTATGGTAAATATCTTAGGTTCAACCTTTTGTAAATAAAAGTTAGGGAGTACCTTCTACACAAGCATGACTCTACAATTCATGTAAGTCGACAGTGATATAAACAACGTTATGGTGGGAAGACTCCTTGGAATTTAGTAATCTTTTTTATTTCCATAAAGGACCCAGTTCATCTTAAACCAAACTAATAATTAGATCACACTTGGTATTTTACAAGGTGGTAAGGCTATTTAAAGTTAAATATAAAAATACTTAGTAGTATTATAAGTGATTTGATAATGAAATTTTACTACATTGCTTGGGATATGATGAACTTGCAAGGACGAAGTTTAAGATCAATGACTTTTTATGCAAGTAGATATTTATAACTGTAACTGATAATTCATATCTACTAGGGAAGAATCGAAAGTAGAGCTAAGGGTTCTATTGTAAGCTTTGTTTTGAAGGTGTTAGGTTTATTTTTCATGCTTATAATCAGTGTTCTAGATATTAGAAAACATCAATGGCAGGAAACTATTGTTTTAGTAAAAGTGTCATTATATTGAATCATGAGCTCTATGTAGAACTTGTAAGTAACTTAGCTTATAGCTGGAAAGAAAATATCTGAAGTAGAATTCATACTAGTGAAAGACATATAGTATAGCAAGGATATTGGTCATTACGACGTAAACTTAAAATATTGTCATAGTTGCAAAACAAGTAAAGAAAAGTTACTTTACCTCGTAGTATCCTTGAACTCTATTAAGCAAACTTTACTCTAGCATTTTATATATGCTAAAGAAGTACATCCAGAATTAACTCTTTAATAAACTCCTACTTTTTCAAAATTTACCTGTTGAAACTGCAAGATCTAGAAATTCAGTTGAGTTAGCAATTGCTAAGTAAGCCCCAGTTTAGACCATAACTTCTCACCTACTTGACAAAATCAAATCATCAGTACAGCTAGAAGTACAGCTAGAAGTAACTGAATGTAGGCCATATAAATAACATATCAAAATTAAAGTGTTATTAGTTTTTATGTGTTTGAAGTTAATCACCACTTTTGTTAGCTGTTTCATTTTCCCGCTAGCTACTAGTAGTTATCAAACTGCGACTATAGACAATTTATGTTACATTAAAAAAATTTAATTTTTCTGAAAATTTGGGGATATGACATCATCAAAGTCATCAATATTTTCATGATCATCGTCATCATAATCATCCATTCTAACAATAAATGAATCATGGATCAATGTATTTGTACCATCATCTTCAACTACGTTATCAATATGGCAATCTTCCTCAATAGGATCATTAACTTTTTCTCCATTAAGCATAGCTCCATGTTCCTCTGGTACTTGCTCAGAAAGAACTTTCTTTTGGACCATATGTCGGAGGATGTATTTCCTTTCTAATTACATGAATATATCAATATATATAAGTTAATATAGGAAAAATTAAAACAATACATACGTTTCCTGAAGCAAAAAAAATAAAAAAAAATTATAATGTTAAACTTACAAATAAACGATATGCATTCCCCCCCTCAGCATGTCCATGTTCCCTACAATGTTTTGTGGTTGTTGTGATCAATATTTTTCTCCTCTTAATGCCCCTACATTAACTACATGTACAATAATATTTCCCATCACCCCTCCTTTTCGTTGCATCCCATAGTCTAGCAAGAAATTATCAAGTTTGTTCATTTGGATTAGTAATATTGCTATTTGAAATTTTATCTCAAATATCTTGAATGAATACTATCGAAAGCCTTAAAAAATCAAGGTCCACACATCACTATTTGTTGAAATATTGTAAATTTGAAGAATATTCTATATGTATTTCTTTGTGGTCCCCGATGGTCCTACCAAGAGAACCACTTGTATTACTTTGTACCCCGATGCTCCTAATTGGAAGAACTAATAAGATTCATGAGGCAGTCCCCTGTAATAGTAAAGGTGGGTCATTAGCACCCCAGTGTGGTTACTTGATCCTACATGTGTAACTCGAGCCTACATGATTTAACTTGAGCCTACATGCCGAATGAGTTAATTCAAGTGAACGGATGAATATAAAAAGAGGTGTGGTGCTCCTCATTTGAAACACAGACACTCACTTGAGTAGCACACTTGTGGAGGAGAGAAGTAGCTGGAGAAGGAGAAGGATCAGGTTTTTGATCTCCTTCTTGGTTTTACCTTTTACCTTCTTTTTTAAGGCATATATATTCAGGAATATTTTGCTAGTTTTTCCCTTTAGGGTTTTCCCAGGATAAATATTTGTGTTCCTTTTGTATTTTTGTGCTTGTCTATCTTTTTGTGATCCTGTTTATATGCTTTTGTTATGAATTTGAAATGAAATACTAATGATCTAGCTTAGCATATGAAAATTTAACATGGTATCAGAGCCACCCTGAAAGAAGACATTGTGAAGATAAAGAACATAGGTATTTTTATTTTTTGGGTCTCTATCCATGATCGATCAGTGAAAGAAGGCTAGACTAACTCTCCATTGAAGGGCGCATCTTTCTGTCGAAGCGGAATTCGATTCCGAGCATTTTCAGTTTTGGTGCGGAAAATTAGGGCTTTCTACAGAAGACAAACTTTTGAGTGAGCCCAGTATAGGATTTTTATCCTCATCAAAATCGAAATTTGGAGACCTATATCAAGAAATTTGGTTGGGTGAAACTCCAGGAAAGTCAAACCCTAGTTTGACCCCGATCTGGAAAAACCCTAAATACTAAAACTGCTAAGTTTTGGTACATTCGCTATATCTTGAGATTGGAGATGGTACAAGAGTTCAAAATTGCAGAGGCAGAATAAGAAGTCATGATTTAGACTGTGCCCAAAATTCAGCCTCATATTCGCTATATTCTGGGCGATATGATCCCTCCAAGTTAGGGTTCTAGCCTCTTCCAGAATTCATCCCTAAAAAGGACACCTGGGGAGAATTGATGTAGAGTGGGATACAGAGGTCCAAATGGAATTCCTAAATATGCTATAGAAATATCACGGACCATACCTTCTGTGGTCCAAATTTCAAAACATGAATATGAACCAGTGACACGTGGAATTCCGTACAACTTCACTGTTTTGAACGGTCCTGTAACACGTCAGCTTGGGAAAATGATCATAAATACGAATTGGTGAAACCAACTATGATGAAACCTATGTTTTTGGATCCAGAACATGCGAGGTTACCTCAGTGCAAAATTTCATACATATAGGAGCAATAATTTTGGAGATATCAGAGAAACCGTTACAGGAATTTCTGCAAAAAAAATTGGAAAACTAGTGCTTCCTGTTCCGAGAGCTTCCCTCCACTGTATTCAAAAAAGGAGTACATTGGACAGCTCCATTTGAAGAGATATATATTTATATCCAATAGGATCTGAAATATTCCAAGTTTTGAAAATTAGGGTTTCTCTGACAAACCCTAGATCAGCCAGCTTCGGAAGCAGGACGGACACCTCAAATCAGTAAGATCTAATCTTTTGCTATTTGCGTTTGAGGTTCTCATTTCAAAGTGATCTATCATATCAGATTGATGATAAGCTTGGTGAAGTTTAAAAATTCCAAGCATGGAAGTATTTGATCTCTCTGAAAAAAATGAATTGGACACCTACATGAGTAGAGAGGTTCCAGTTCTAGAGGGAGATGAGCCTCAAAGCCTTACAAAAGAAGAACTTGATCAAGGCCAAGAAGATAATTGTTGATTCAATCATGGATTAAATTGTACCACAAGTGTCTTCCCTAAAGACACCAAATATGTTTGATTCCTTGATCAAGATATTTGAAGATAAGAACATAATTCAGAAGATGGATTTGAGAAAATAGTTGAAGAATGTGAAGATCCAGAATGCATAACATCTTGAAGCGGTAGAAGAAGAAGCAGAGAATGCAGAAATGGTGATAGCCACCTTGAATGGCCTCCCATGGTCATGGGATTCATTCATGCGAGGAATGTGTGCCAAAAATAAGTGATTACTTTCAGTTGACTCTGGGAAGAAGAAGAAGCTCGTCTCATAAGAATAGAAGAAGAAAGATGGGAGCAAATTGAAGATCAAGCTCTCACCATTCAAAGAAGATCCATCAAGTGATGAGGAATATGAAGAACTAAATTCTTGATGAACCTCTTATCCATCTTATCATTTGGATAAGAAATGATGATTTCATGGATGAAGAAGATGATGAAGCAGAATGATCAAGAAGGATTCTACCCACGAAACAAACGAAAGATAAGTATTCAATTGTCATTTAATGATATTGTTTTGTTATGCATTTGATTATATTCAATTGATGTGTTGTTTGCATACATGTGATGGGTAAGTAGCTCATGGTTCTATACAAATCTCCATTGTTACTTATCTAGAATGAAACCTATTTCCTGACATATTTGATTAGTGCACAATCTCAATGATGTCATGGTAGATATGGAAGGCATATATAAAGTTTCTATGAGATATGGATGAATGTTGTATTGGCTAAATAGTTGCATGATGCATAAGAATTTGTCATTATGCATATGTAGTTCTAACCATGCAACTAGTGCATTTGAATTGTAGGAAAGTTCCTGTACAACCTCCTAAAAGAAAAGAAGGATGAGACTTGTTCCAAAGAACAAGTGATGACCATTCAATAAACATGAATCTAAAGCTCCCAAGGTCAGAGACACCATGACAAAAGAAAGAGCTTTAGAGAGCGGTAGATCCACCTCGAAGGATGAAGACCACCATGGGTATGAGAGATAACTCAAGATGAAGAAAAGAATTCTATGATCAAAGAATAACAGTTGATTATGGGGAATGATGTATACAATATGATTTCGAGACATAAAGGGAAGTACATGGTATCTTCCATATGGATCTGCAAGAACAAGTGTACAAAGCAAGAATCATGATTTGTCTCAGAAAGAATAGACCGTGACATGAGATACTCTATTGACCAGTATATATCAAGCATAGAATCACATGTACAGACTGAACAAGGAAGATAATACTCCACTTCAAGGGGAGTGACTACAGAAGATATTTGAGATCGACACGGTACAACATCATGGAAAACTTCCTGATGGATCAAGAATTTACCAAGAGGAAAGTGGGTTCCAACCTTCAAAGTTGAATGCAGAAGACTAGGATATGTTAACGATCTGACAAGACGAACTCATGGAAGATGTTATGATGAAAGAATACTAGAATGATGTTTTGGATATAGTACTCAAACCAGAAAGCAAGAATGTGGTATCTTACAAATGGATTTGCAATATAAAATATGTCGCTGATAGAAGTAAGGAAAGACTTGTGGCTAGAGGTTTCTATAACTGTTGGTAATAACTCCTGATTCCAATTATCATTTCCAATGCAAATGCCTATATTTATACAAAGTACATGGCGGTTGGGTTTCACCTTCTGCTCAGCCTGTTTGGCTTCCTATCTAATCATATTCCTATTTATTATTTATTTACACTAATCCCGAAGGATTATTCTAACAATCCCCCTCTTAATCCGAAGGGGTGTTCGTAAGTCCGAGCATGTTTCTGAATCTTTCAAACTTTTCTCGTCCAAGCGCTTTGGTGAAGATGTCTGCAACTTGATCATTTGTGGAACAATGTCGACGATGGACTGTTTTGGCCTCTACATGATGTCGAATCAAATGATACTTTGTGTTGATGTGTTTGGTTCGATCATGGAATCTAGGATTCTTAGCCAGCTTGATTGCAGAAGTATTGTCAACCAACAATGGAGTGGAGTTCTCTTGTTTTTCTTGTAAATATTCAAGTATCTTCCTGAGCCATACTATTTCTTTCGTTGCTTCAGCTGCAGCCACATATTCTGCTTCTGTTGTTGAATCTGCTGGAACTGACTGTTTGCGAGATCTCCATGAAACAGCTGCTGATCCAAGACTCATAGTGTATCCAGAAGTTGATATTCCTATCTCCTTATCGCCATCAAAGTCTAAGTCTGAGTACCCAATAAGTTTGAAGTCATCCACTTTAGAGTACTTGAGTCCAATGTCTTGAGTCCCCTTCAAGT
>LPNX011003528.1:77753-96998 GCA_001517045.1 Pseudotsuga menziesii
TCAAGACTTGGAATTTCATATTCATTTTCATAATAGTTCTTTGGATGAGGATAATTTTCCAGATGATCAAGCTGTCTCTCAATGGACTGGTCATTTTTATTAGTTTCAAGAAAAATGACAGCTCTGATACCACTTGTTGGTAATAACTCCCGATTCCAATTATCATTTCCAATACAAGATGCAGTACATGCTCAACATATATTAGTGAAAGCAAATCAGTCACGGAGATATAAAATCAACACTCTATTATATAGCTAGCTCAAAAGCAGCTATCTCAAAAAATATATATGAGTCACAATATAGTGTAACAGATCGCATTCTTCAGGTTTGGTATCATTCTTCAGGTCGCATTCTACAGGTTCTCCATGCAGTATGCAAAACGCAGTGTATTATCATCAAATATCAGTCACGGTTCAGCATTATCCTCCACGCGGTCTTCAAAGTATGTCAGCATACATTATCTTGTGAACAAATACAGTTCTCTTCAACTGCGCAGTCTCAAACACAGGCAGCAACGTAATAGATATATATCAGTCTTCATGAAATCGCAGCTCTGATAATGTGTATACAAAACGCAGCTCCAACAGCCTCCAAGGTGAATGAGGGCAGACTTCAGCAGTCTCCAACACAGCTCATGCAGTCTCTCCACGAGCAAGTTCACACTGTCAATGCATCAGCAATGGCATCAGTCTTCAATGCACAGGTTTCACTCATCAGCTTTCACGTAGGCTTCAATATATAGAGTCTTCAACGCAGTAATAATAATAATACTACTTCTATGCTGCTGCAGCAACATCCAAAGCCCAATGTAGCAGGTCGCATTATCAGCACCCCACGCTCTCCCAACTCCAACGCAGCCTTATATCTCCAGCAAGCATTATTCCTCCAGGTCCATCACGCAGGCTGCAGGTAGTCAAGCTATATATCAACGCAATCACCAGTATATATCAACGAATTCTTTGTAATCTTACAGTGTATTGTAACCTAGCAGTGTATTGTAAGCCGGCAATTCAAAACTCAACACACAGCTTCATTTATTAACTCCACGAAGGTCGCAGCTTCACACAAGCATCAAATGCAGCCTCCACGCAGCATATATTATATCACTCATCTACTCCAGAAATCGCAGCAATATATCAGTCTACAGGTCGCAGCAAATGGTATCCCACAATGGAGCTCCACGCAGTTTTCTGCCTCACGGTGGGCGCCACGTAGGTAATGGGTCGATTTATATATAGCTCCAATGCAAAATGCAGAGAATAGTACCCTCAAGTTGCGACCAAGCTCCCACATTCATGTTTCAGAAGACTTCCACCCACGAAGGGGTCGCAGCAGACAAGAAAGAAGAGCGTGAGGAGTGAAGATGGAGACTGTGGATTATTGAGAGAATTAGGGTTGGAATTTCAGCATTGAAGACACGGTGCCCAGTAGTGACAACAACAATACACAGCTACATTTTTCAAAGGCATAATGGAAACAAGAAGTCTCACGCAGGTCTCCACGCTGTTCTTCATGGAGTATGCCCACAATGTGTCTGTCAGGGCTGCGGGCCTTAAATCCAGAAGAGAATCGACAAGATGGTTCACGATTCTGAGAGATACAAGGATGAAGATGTGAAGAAGAGAGTCGAGGCCAGGAACTACTCGCTGGAGAACTACATTTACAGCATCAAGAATACTATCACAATTGCCGAGGAGTGCAATTAGGAATTAGGGTTAGGTATAATAATGTTCTAGCAGAGAATACAGGTAGGCAGATGAAGGAGGAGTAACGCATACACTGCATGCGACTCCACTGGCAGACTGATGGAGCAGTCTGGCAATGGACTGGCAAGCAGAATGGCAGCCAGGAGTTATGGCAGGCGGATAGCCAGGCTCTGATACCACTTGTTGGTAATAACTCCCGATTCCAATTATCATTTCCAATGCAAATGCCTATATTTATACAAAGTACATGGCGGTTGGGTTTCACCTTCTTCTCAGCCTGTTTGGCTTCCTATCTAATCATATTCCTATTTATTATTTATTTACACTAATCTCGAAGGATTATTCTAACAATAACAAAGAGGGAAATAATTCTGAAGAGACACTTACTCCAGGAAGCAAGGTACACTTCCTTCAGAACTATGATGGTAGTTGCTTCCATGATGAAGTAAAGACAATCCTTCCTTAATGGTATGATTGCAGAAGATTTTTACATCGAAAGGATTTGAAGTTGAAGATAGGTGGACTCATATATGTAAGTTGAAGAAGGCCCTCTATGGCATGAAGCAAGCTCCCATAGATTGGTATGGAAGGATAGATAGTTTTCTGTCAATTATTGGCTTTACCAAGAGTAAAGTTGATCCTAACCTTTATCTCAAGGTTGTAGAAGATGAACCTGTCATCCTGTTATTATATGTGGATGACTTATTCTTGACAGGGAAGGAGAAACATATCATGGAAAGAAAGAAGAAACTAGCAGAAGAATTTGAGATGAAATTCCTTGGGTTAATGCGTTATTTCCTAGGTCTGGAAGTATGAAGAAATATTTCTCAACCATGGAAAGTATGCGGTAGAGATATTGAAGAGATTCAATATGTTCGAATGCAAAGTCATGGCCACACCCATGGACTCCAACCTGAAGCTATTAGCTGATGAATCATCATAGTTAGTGGATATGACTCATTCCAGATAGATCATTGGATCATTGATGTACTTAACAAATACCAAACAAGACATTTGTTTTGCTGTGAACACCTTAAGTCAATATCTTGTTCAACCAAGATGGGTTCACCTAGTAACTGCAAAGCATGTGATGACATATCTGAAAGGGACTATAGAATTTGGTTTATATTATGATGGTAACCATGACTATAGATTGTATGGCTATACAGATGCAGATTGGGTTGGAATTATCTCAGACAGGAAAATCACATCAGGTAGATTCTTTTGTTTGGGGTCTGCTATGAGTTCATGGTTTAGCAGGAAACAGTCCAGGGTTTCTCTTAGAACAACAAAAGCAGAATACGTAGCAGATTGCTCTGCTAAGTTGTGAAGCCATATGGCTTCGAAAGCTGATATCAGGTCTCCTTGACCTAAAGATGGATACTAAATTGATTCTATGTGATAACGAGAGTTGTGATAATAGAGAACCCTGTGTTCCATTGTAACACATAGAAATCCGATATTTCTACATACAAGATAAAGATGCAGATGGTGATGATTTTAGTATTCCCATACTGAAGATGTAGATGAAGATGGTTTAGATGATGATACGCTAACCAAGCCTCTATCTCGGGTAAAGTTCAAACACTTTTGAGAAAATCTTGGTGTGGTTCAGAAAGACCTTCCTCGAAATGGGGAGTAGTGATGTTGCAGAGGGATTGTATCATCCCTGGAAATTTGCCCAAAAGTGACCTGGAGACCTAGGGATTCAAGAATGAAGAGGGATTGTATCATCCCGGGACATCTGTCTAAAAGTGATTCAGTGACCTCGGTCCCCGTGAATGTGGTGGGATTGCATCATCCTTGAACTTCGGTTCAAAATGTATCCGGAGGTCTCGGCCCCCGTGAATGTGGTAGGATTGCATCATCCCTGAACTTCAGTTCAAAATGTATCTGGAGGTCTCAACCCCCATGAAAGTGGTGGATTGCATCATCCTTGAACCTCGGTTCAAAATGTATCCGAAGGTCTCGGCCCCCGTGAAAGTGGTAGGATTGTATCATCCCTGAAATTCAGTTCAAAATGTATACGGAGGTCTCAGCCCCCGTGAAAGTGGTGGATTGCATCATCCCTGAACCTCGATTCAAAATTTATCCATAGATCTCGGGCCCCGTGAAAGTGGTGGATTGTATCATCCTTGAACCTCGGTTCAAAATGTATCCGGAGATCTCGGTCCCCGTGAATGTGGTAGGATTGTATCATCCTAGAACTTTGGTTCAGAACGGATCCGGTGACTTTGGTACTCGAGAACATGTGTTGATCCCGTAATTCCTAGAGGAAGGATTGTCTGAGTTCCACATCTGTGTTGATCCCATAATTCTGAAAGGAAGGATCATTAGTAACTCCGTAAAGACCTAAATCCTATAATTCTAAAAGGAAGGATCATCAAATTGATCCTGTAATTCCAATAGGAAGGATTGTCTGAGTTCCATAGATGTGTTGATCCCTAATTCCAATAGAAAGGATTGTCTGAGTTCCACATCTGTGTTGATCCTGTAATTCTGAAAGGAAGGATCGTTAGTAAATCTGTAAATACCTAAATCCCATAATTCCGGAAGGAAGGATCATTGAATTGATCCCGTAATTCCAATAGGAAGGATTGTCTGAGTTCCATAGATGTGTTGATCCCGTAATTCCAATAGGAAGGATTGTCTGAGTTCCATAGATGTGTTGATCCCGTAATTCCAATAGGAAGGATTGTCTGAGTTCCACAAATAAGTTGATCCCGTAATTCTGAAAGGAAGGATCGTCAGTAACTCCGTAAAGACCTAAATCCTGTAATTCCGAAAGGAAGGATTGTTATTAACTCCGTAAAGACCTAAATCCCGTAGTTCTGAAAGGAAGGATCATTGGTAACTTCGTAAAGACCTAAATCCCATAATTCTGAAAGTAAGGATCATGTTGATGTTTTTGATCGAAAGATCAGATGTTGCTGCTGATGATGATGTTCTCTGATCAAAAGATCAAAAGTTGCTGATGATGATGATGTTCTCTGATTGAAAGATTAGAATATGATGATGATGTTGTTGCTGATGATGATGATGTTCTCTGATCAAAAGATCAGAATATGATGATGATGTTGTTTCTCTGATCGAAAGATCAGAAGTTGCTGATGATGATGTTCTTTGATTGAAAGATCAGAATATGATGATGATGATGTTTTCTGATCGAAAGATCAGAAGTTGCTTATGATTATGATGTTGCTGATGATGATGATTTTTTCTAATCGAAAGATCAGAATGTGATGATGATGAGATCCTGATGATGATGATGCCGTATTATAAAAGTATGATGATGATGACATACTAATCAAAAGATCAAAATATGATGATGAGTTGATGTTAGAGTATGATGATGTTCGGTTGATGATGGTTCTGATCGAAAGATCAGAGGCTGATGATAATGATAAGTCTGATTGAAACATTAGAGTATGATGATGATGTTGTTGCTAATCGAAAGGCCAAAGTGCTAAAGAATATGATGTTGATCTAAAGGTCAAAGTGTTTAATATGATTTTGTTGATCGAAAGGTCAAAGCGCTGAACATGTTGCTGATCGAAAGGTCAAAGTGCTGAAGATGTTGCTACTAATTGAAGAGTCAAGATGCTGCTAATCGAAGCGGTCAAAGTACTCATGATTCTGAATACTAAAGATTGAATATGAAGGCTAAATGATGTTGAAAATCTTCCAATGATTTATAGATTTATCACCCTGATGATTTTGATGATGTCCTCTATCTCTCTCCTATTATTCTTGTTGTTGATGTTGTTATAGAATACCCTTCTCGTTAAGGGGGAGTGTTGAAATATTGTAACTTCAAAGAATATTCTATATGTATTTCTTTGTGGTCCCTGATGGTCCTACCAAGAGAACCACTTGTATTAATTTGTACCCCGATGCTCCTAATCAGAATAACTAATAAGAGTCATGAGGCAGTCCCCTCTAATTGTAAAGGTGGGTCATTAGCACCCCAGTGTGGTTACTTGATCCTACATGTGTAACTTGAGCCTACATAATTTAACTCGAGCCTACATGTTGAATGAGTTAATTCAAGTGAATGGATGAATATAAATAGAGGTTTGGTGCTCCTCATTTGAGACGCACACACTCACTTGAGTAGCACACTTGTGGAGGAGAGAAGTAGCTGGAGAAGGAGGAGGATCAGGTTTTTGATCTCCTTATTGCTTTTACCTTTTACCTTCTTTTTGGGGCATCTATATTGAGGAAGCTGTTGCTAGGTTTTTCCCTTTAGTGTTTTCCAAGAATAAATCTTTGTGTTCCTTTTGTATGGTTGTGCTTGTCTATCTTTCAGTGATTCGAAATGAAATACTAATGATCTAGCTTAGCATACAAAAATTTAACACTATTTTCTCAAATGGTGGTTTGTCAAAGAATAAAATAATTTCCACAAACCGTCTGTCGATAAAATGATGTCCGCAAACACTCCATCAAGAAATAAACTAATTCCTCAAACCATCCATCGAAGAATAAAACCTTTTCTCAAACCGTCCGTCGAGGAATAAAAAATTTCCGTAAACCATCCTTTGCTTCTATAGAAAACATGTCGGAATGTTTCTATAATTTATATATTTTCAAATTCATCATTCATCAAATAATCGACAATATAACCTAGTTACCATTGCCAAAATCCTAGTTACCATTGCAAAAAAAAATGACAAATACATCGCACATTCGACACAGTTTTGTCGCATATATGATGACAATTTTGTTGCATATATGAAAATAGTTGAGTCGTATATCCGATGTACTTGAATTCAAACATCTAACCAGGTGGAGTTGAAAATTCAACGTTAGAAATGTATGTCATAAATTCGTCAACTAATTCTACAATTTAAAGAAAAAATAAACAAAATTCAAAATTTCAAATTGAAATCCGACAAAACTATACTTTTCATCGGATGTAGATGGATTTTGTCATCGGAGTTGGGGTTGAAATATTGTTGTGAAACTTACCAGATTACAACAGGTCGAAAGAGTTGATTAATTCACACATAAGTGGGAATCCTTATCAACATGAGTATTTGGGTTGTCTAACAAATAAAGACTCGAAACCTATTTAGGAGGTCTTAAAACATACCACCAAAAATAATTAAGATGCATGAAATACATAACATAGAAGTGGGAAGACAAATAAATATCCACATAATGAAAATTGAAAGGAATACAAACAAGAGGCGATAAACATTATCAACAAGAAATAGAGACACAATGTAGGTATTGTGAAGATAATTGGCTAGTCGGTTATCAATGGCACAAACCTCAATCATATGCCTATAAAATTGAAAATAGGTCAAAAACATGTAACAGATACTCTGATAATAGAAATAAATTAAAACACATGTCACCGATGTGGTGATGACTGGACCCCGAGCCATAAATGTAGGAACAGTTAGAAAATACAGTGCAAAAGCATTAATGGAAAGCAAGTGCAAGTTGTTGCACAATAAGTGTCGTCTGATTCTAATACCGACACAGATTCAGAATGAAGCATGACATTAGGAAAAAAATGAATATTTCAGGACAAATATTTCCCACGGGAAAGGAAATTTTATGAGTAATTAAATGATATATTTATTAATAATAAATTATTATTTACTATGGTGAAAGGATGTAACCCTTCACTATGCATGCTCAAGCCTTATAAAGGCGAGCCTCATTGTAATATTTTTTCCATCATCTATCAACATATTATTATTTTATTATTCTTCATGGAAGTTGGATTTTCGTCCTAATAGTCCAACTGGATACGGTTGCACCATATCCTCTTTTGACAATGGTCTTGCGGATAATAACAATCTACTCTTGACAGTGGTCGTAGCTCTTAACGACTAAGGATGGTCCTACAGATGATACTCTTCCATGGAGAGTGTTCCTACAAATCATTTGTAGGTGTCATAGAAAAACACCCACTTGGGGGTTGTCCTAGATTTAACAAGATGAGGATTATCTACTTTGAGTTCTCCATTCAGTTGCAGATGACAAGTCATGCATTCAGTTGTGGATGAGATCTACAGGTGTGGATGATACTATCACATGTAGAGTGTTCCTACAACTCATTTGTAGATGTTGTAGAATAATACTCACTTGGGAGTGGTCCTAGATTTAACAAGTTGAAGATTTTCTATGTTGAGTCCTGAATTGATTTGCAGATGATAGGTCCTGCATTCAGTTGAGGACAAGATCTGCAGTTGTAGATGATACTCTTACATGGAGAGTTTTCCTACATTCATTTGTAGATGTCATATAATAACACTCGCATGGGAATGGTCCTATATTTAACAAGATGAGGATGGTCTACATTTATTCCTACATTTAGTTGCAGATGATAGTGGCTAGATTCATTTGCGGACAATATCTACATTCAGCTCTAAACAATGTGGTCCTGCATTTATTTGCGGATGATCCAACTGGTCGATGCTATGGACCCTCCTCATTAAGGGGGAGTAGGATGATGAGGATTATATCATCCTTAGACCTATTTTCTAAAGTGATAAATATTGATAATCCCACAAAGAGATCATGTGTATTGCATGTAGTTTTGTGGAAAAGGATCAAGAAATATTGAAGTATTGCTACAAAGGATAAACAATATAGAATTGTTGCTACAAAGGATGGAGAAAGATCAAAGTGCAAACGGAAAGGATCAAAAAGATTGAAGTGTTGCTACAAAGGATTGAGAAGATCAAAGTGCTAGTGCAAAGGATTAAGAATATCGAAGTGTTTTTGCAAAGGATTGAGGTAGATCGAAGTGTTGTTGCAAAGGATAAAGAAGATCAATGTGTTGCTACAAGGATTGAACTGTTGCTGCAAAGGATCAAGTGATCGAGTGCTGCAGAAGATGAAGACTCGGTTTTGTAGAAGATGATGTTCCAATACTGAAGTCAATAAATATATTCTGGTAACTATTCCAGTTGCTGATGATTGTTGAAAACTTACTATGACATATAGATGTATTACCCTGATACCACTAAAGATTCTCTCTCTCGTTAATCTTATAGTTGATGATGTTGTTGTAAGTAGAATACCCTTATCGCTAAGGGGGAGTGTTTAAATATTGTAACTTCAAAGAATATTATAAATGTATTTTACGAATGTACCCCAAGGGATATGTCTTATTCCTCTATCGAGATGTTATTATTGTATTTGGTCATCATAGAGTTATGAGCTAAATCGTCAATTGTAAGTTGGGTCAATAGTACCCTACTGAAAATAATATAATTTTGTTTTTTGTTTTCCTAGGTGAAGTCAACCCAGACAGTTTACTCGGGCCAACTTATGAGGTTAAAATTCAAGTGACAAAAAGAGTATAAATAGAGGAGTTGTGTTCCTCATTTAAACACAGACACTCACTTGTGTATTGTGAATAGGAGAGAGAGAGAGAGAGAGAGAGAGAGAGAGAGAGAGAGAGAGAGAGAGAGATTAGCAAGGAGGGGGATTACTTGTTTTGGGGTTTTATCTTATACATCTATATAGATAAAGTTTTGCTGATTTTTCTTCCCCTTGAGGTTTTTCGAGGATAAATCTGTGTCTATCTTGTGATTCTGTTAATTTCAGTGATTTTGCATATGTTACTATTGTGAATTTGGATTAAACTCTAACGATATCTAGCTAAGCATATGAAATCCTAACAGTTTCAAGGTTGAATTTGGTTGATTTTTGTTGTAACATGGCTGACTATAGTTACCTTTAGTTAATTGTGACTGGATATGTTTAACCATAGTTGACAACATATCATGGTAAACAATGGTTGACTTTGGCTAGACATAATTTCCTTAGGTTAACCATGGATGACTTTCGCTAACTATGCTTAACTTCAAGTTTCCATGGTTGACTTTCGTTAACCATGGTAAAATATTGTTTATCATTATTTGGGAACGGTTCAATTTAATCCATAGTTTACATTAAAAAAGAGTTTATTGTGAACCAAGGTTGACTATTGTTTAGGCGTTGTTGAATTTAAACAAGTATTAACCATAGTAAACCATGATCCTCCATTATTTAGGAATGGTTGATTTAAATGCATTACGGTTCTTATTTTTTTACTTTAATGCATCATGTTTTTTTATGGTTAAATAAGAGTTAACTATGGTTGATTTTTGTTAATCATGGTTGACTATGTCTAACCATTCCTCATGAAATCACATTATTGACCACGACTAACTTTGATTAGCCATGACTAACTACGATTAATGTTGGTTATCCAAGGTTGACATTGGTTAGTTATGAAGCACCATGTTAGACCTTCATTAAGGATGGTTTACACAACCAGATGAACCACAACCAACCATTGTTAGATGATGGTATACAATGTTTGGACATGGTTATACCATTGTTAACCATGGTAAATGAAGGGTGTCAAATGATGATTTACTAAGTTTGAACATATTAAACCATTGTTTTTTCATGGTTTTGTATATTACATCATTGTTAATGTAAAATTTAATTAATTATGGCTTGCTATGGTTGACTATGTCTGAAAAAGGAAAGACTATGGTTGACTTTAGTTGACCATGGTTAACCATGGTTAACTATGTTAATATTGGTTAACATGACTAACTTTGGTTAAGCATGGGAAAATTATGGTTGAATTTATCACATGGTTAGTGTTAAAGATGGTTAATTTGAAACTATAGTCAACGAATGTTTGGGAATGATTGAATTTAAACTAAGTTTGACTATATTAAACCATGGTTGACCATTTTATAGGCATGCCTAGTTTTAGTGCAAAATGGTTGCTTATGGTTAACCATGTTTAACTACTTTTAACCATGGTTAACTACGTTTAACCATGGTTGATGAAACCTCATTGCTGACTATGGTTAACTTCTATTAATCACGGTTGACTATGGTTGGTGTTAGTTAAGTATAGTAAACTTTAGTGAACTAGTATTGAGTTTGGTTAGTTATGGAAGACCATGTTAATCCTTTATTGACCATGGTTAACATAATTGGGAGAACCATGGTCAACCATTGTTAGACCATGGTTTATGGTGTTTGACCATGGTTATACCAACACTAACCATGATCGATGAAGGGTGATATTATTAACTAAGTTTGACCGTATTAAACAACGGTTAAACAATGTTGTGACATGGTTGATTTTAGGGTAGCATTGTTAAATATGGTCAATTATGGTTGCATCATGTTATGCTATAGTTGAATTTAAACCATGGTTGATCATTATTTGTGCATGGTTGAATTTAGCACTTATGATTTATTATGGGAATAGTTGAGTTTAGTTAACTGTCATTGACTATGATTACCCCTTGTTGACCACATCTCATGGTTAACTATGGTTGAATTTGTGAACCATTATTGACTTTAGTAAACTATGCTTGACTATGGCTTGCCATGATTGAATTTGGTTAACGTTGGTTAAGATATGGTTAACCATTGTTTGGGTAAGGTTGACTTCAATCCATTGATTATTTCAAAGAAAGGTTGAGATTGATCTAAGGGTGACCATTGGTCAAACAAGATTGACTTTTATCCAATTTTTACTATCATATTAAACCATGGTTGACAATTGTTTTGGCATGGCTGAATTTAATGCATCATGGTTGTCTTTGGTTAACTTTAGGTCATGATGGTTGAATGTGGCTGCATCATAGTTATATGGTCGACATTGACTAACCATGATTGATTATGTCTAATCATGGTTAATGACATGTCATTGTTGTGCATGGTTAGTTGGGTTAACCATGGATTACTATGGTTAATGTTGGTTAACTATCTTTAGTTCATCATTATTAACTTAAGTGCATGATGGTTCACTTTTATTTTCATGCTTGACTTTGGGAATGGTCAACTTTAGTGCACCATACATAACTATGATTGACTATGATTTACTTTAGTTAACCAAGGTTGACTATGATTGCTTCATGGTTGAATTTGTTTAGCATTGGTCGCAACATGGTTGACTACGGTTGACTCTAGTTAATTGTGGCTAACTATTTTTAACCATGGTTGAATATGGTCGAATTTGGTTAACCATGGTTGAGTTTGGTTAACTATGCTTAACTTAAACTTACCATAGTTGAATTTGTTTAACGATGGTTAAAATATAGGTTACCATCATTTGGGAATGGTTAACTTTAATCCATATTTGACTTGAAACAATGGTTGAATTTGAACCAATGTTGACTATTGTTTAGGAGCTGTTGACTTTTAAAAATATTTGACTATATTAAACCATGGTTGACCATTATTTAGGAATGGTTTCAACTAAGTGCATCAAGATTGTCTATGGGTGACTTTAGTGCATCATGGTTGACTATGGTTACACCATCTTAACTATGGTTGATTTTAGTTTACCATGGTTGACTATATCTAACCATGCTTAGTGAAATGTAATCATTGACCATGGTTGAAATAATAAGGAGAACCATGGAGAACCATTATTAGACAATTGTATATATATGTGTGTGTGTGTGTGTGTAGAGAGAGAGAGAGAGAGAGAGGTGGTGGTTAGTGGTAGGTAAAGGGATTAGGAGAAAGAGGTGGTGGGTAGTGTAATGGGGTTTTTACCCCTTTTACCTGCAAAAGAACCAGCCTTACATTAATGGGATCATAAGGGAGGGTTCATGAAAATCTAAAACAATAAACAAGATTAGTAACACAAAACACATATATATGCGAGGGTTAAACTAAATAAAATACAAACAAATAAACAATATACCTTCTTTCTTGTAAAGTGGGCGACCGTGGCTGTCTCGGAAGTGGTCTGCCTCTCCACAAGCTAGTTATCCAATGGTCTCCTGGTGGGTACAAATAATTTCTCTATGTACAATGTCAGAATGGTATGGTGATGGGATTATGGAAAAAGGGTGTGTGAATACCCGAGAGTAAAAGGTGTCCCAACGTACTCAAAAAATAAAAAATGGAAAAAAAGGTATGAATGTGGCTGGAATGGCCAAAAAAGTATCAATATGTAATTGTTTTGGATCCCTTCACAATGTATTTATAACATGATATAGGGTTTTTTAACCCTTATGTGATAACCCATGGTATTTTATGACCCATGGTATTTTCCTATGGTTTTTTTACCTTTCCTCTTTTTTAGGGTTTTTGAACCCTTTTTAGGGTTTTTTACCCTTTTTTGGGAAAGAGTGAAGGTAAGCCATAATAAATGTCCACTATCCCTTTATTTATGGGCAGGAATAATGGTGTTTTAGACCATTTTTTGTGGAAATACAATTGTGAAGGTAAAAACTAAGGAAAATATGGTAGGAATGTGATGAATGTATATGGTTTAGACCATGTAGAGCTAGGTGAACATTTTTTTGTGTTAATAATTTCCCCCCTGATGTGTGAGGGAAGGAAATCATTGTATGGCTGATGGACATCATAGGATCATGGGAATAGTGGATAGACTAGAGAGGCTTGCGGAGAAGTGGAGCTTTCTCATTCGAACCATGGTGGATTTTGGTTTTTTATTAATGGTTCCAAAAAATGGATGAGATACATAATGTGGGAAATGTTTATGGATGAGGTGGGAATCCCCATTCTCGTAACAATGTCAAAAGAATAAATAATGGGATAAAGGATCAAAAACATGGGATTCTATCAATACATATAAAAATGATGATACATAATGGTGGCCTCCATACGAGGCTGAATACAATGCTGATCTGAATAACTGATACATAGGAATAATGGCATTCTCATGGAATGTAATATCATCACAACTAAGTCCCTATTGAATCTAGAGGTGTACATATATATGGAATCAATGACTGAGAGTATGAATCTTTGTGGTACAATATGCATCATCGAATACTAGAGATGCATGGAATCCCAACACTGGGGGCTTCCGAACACTATCGCCAACGCAACCCAAAAATTTAAAGGGACATGAAAATATGTGGGTCACATAGTAGACTCACCAATGTGCTAGATTCAAGTGAAAACCGTGGTTTTTTACGACATTATGAACGGACCAATACCATGTATGAATGTCAATAGTGCGATGATGTAGCTGAATTCGAGCATGTGAGACACAACCATCACGAGAGACACTAATCACTCCTTTGAAGTGGTCCAAGGAACTCATCAATGAGGTTGATGAAACCAAGATATAGGGACCTTAGGGTCTATCCTCTGGAATAGATGTATTGTCGTCGAAAGGGGGAGACCTACAACTAATCAATGCAATGATGTGTCCTTAACTAGAAGCGCGAGGGGGATAACTAAAGATGTGGACCAATATGGGGACTGACACACGGAATGAGGGAACATATACATAGGAGTATAGGGGACTCAAACTTCCTTTGTTCAAAGTATGAAGATAGGGCTGACCTGGTAGCAAATGAAACTAACTCATGGGAGAGGGATCATAGTTGTAATACCGGGAAGATAAATGCAAATGGGAAATACTGAGGGAAGGATATGGACTAGTGATATCTAGAGGATCCAAGGAAGAATTATTGCAGAATACTATGAACAAAGGCAACCCAGTGGGGGGAAGTTACCATACTGTGATATCATATGTAGTGGAACTTAAAGACACCATTATGACACAATATTGTGGATTATTAGTGAGCCCAAGAAAGTAAGTGCTTGGTGGTGTTTTCATTTTTAGAGAGTCTAAAAATAGTAAGAAGACTCCAGTGTGGTCTCTTTTCTATAAGTAGTCTCCTAATCCCAAAAAAGGATAAAAGTGTACAAAGGAGAGCTCTCCCAACCTTTCCTAAAGGAATACTTCTTTACCATTGGTAGTCCAATCAAGGAGGAAAAGGCTAAACCTATATTGACTAGATGATCATTCAAATACTTTTACGAGCATGAAAAAAACCAAGTTTCCTTGACAATATTTTCTTGATGAGAGGGGTGGAAAAGACCTTAAAGAAAACCCATAACAATATATTTCATGAAGTACAGTCCAAATGTCTAAGAAAACATAAAAGGATGCAAAGGGAAATGTTCACAACTTGAGTATGCCAAGGTGGTCCTCTTCTTGTGATAGTCTACATAGTCCAAAAAAGGAGATAAATGAGGCTATATAGACACCCTTTCAAGTACTTTTACAAGTATGAAAGGAAAAAATAATGATCGATGATCTTTTCATTCTTTTAGGAGTCATAAAAGAGCTTAACAGAAACTCCATAATGGTCAATCAAGTAAGGGGGAAGTGTTCGATATATGGAAAGAGGTTAGGTTGTGAACATGGATGAGAGGAATAAATGTGGAACATTTATGGAGCCCCTTTGTGGAATGATGGATGGCAGTAAAATATGGCCAACTATGCAGTATGGATGGAGTGGAGGGATCGTGAACATGCTAATACATACAATCGGATATTCATGGGATGGCACACAAATTAAGATGACCTCCAGGAAATGGCCTAGAAAATCATATTCAAAGCATGAGACAGGGGTCTCGTAAAAGGACAAAGGAAGAAAAACCAAACCCAGTGGTGTGAATGACATCTCAAACGGACTTCGGATGACGCTATGGTGCACGAAAAAAAACTATACCAATTGGAGGCCTATAAAGAGGGGTGGAACACATGACATGTGTCATTGTTATTTTTCAGTGCTGAGTTGGAGTGAAGGGCCCAAGAGCTCATTTAATGATCTCTTTCATTTTGACCAGTGGTTCTCCGATCTGTGACTTGCACGTAAGAGTTCTTGTCAAACCCGACTTTTTAACTGGTTTGGTTTTTATTTTTCCTCATCCTGGGGCTTTTGCTGATATCAAAGGGCTTGCAGGGTTGACTCACTCTTTTCAAGGGAAAATTCATGACCCATGTCACTCATACCAAGATGGAAAATGTGACCCGACCGCACTTGTCGAGGAGACAAGTGTGACCCAGGTTGCAGATGTTCAATAGGTATAAGAAACCCTATCACTCCTGTTTGAGTTTTTTTAGCGACTTGGGTCGCACAAAAAGGCCAAAGTTTTTTGAGTTTTTTTGCATGAATGGACCTAACATGGACTGTGTGTATGTGCATGATGCCATGGGTGACATGACTATAGTAGGAAATTGGTACCTTGCAAGAGTAGGAATTAGGGGATGGGGCAGTGTTGGACAAGCTTTCCCGGAGTGGGATACTGAAGTACTTCTAGATCTCACTCATGTGTTCATCCAAGTTGTTGTTCAACATGCTGGTGAGCTATTGAGACCCATATGCTGAGTGTTTCATCATTGGAAAGGAGGTGATTGAGATCATGCTCCTCGATATATATTTTTTGTCTAGACTCCCTATGTTGGGTATGATCGACAACACTATGTTGAAGCTCATTGTAACACCCCAATTTTGACCCCATGGTATTGAATTGCATATGATGTAAATAGCATTAAAAAATAATGGTGTGGGCTCAAGACAAAGACCCCACCATCGATTTAGTATTTTTATGTTTCGGCAATTAAAATCGATGCTGATGGTTTATGTGCTAGCTAGGCATAAGATGGTTGAGACATCATGTAAAATGCAAATTAATAAAAATACCACAACTAGTTATGCGACACAACGTTAAAGAGATGGGGGCATGATTTCATAAGGAATAGAGAGGGGGAGGGGAATAATCAAACCCTTGATCCAATGGGGGGAAATTGAAATGCCAAGGGGAAAACCCATTAATCTGTCAACTACCCTTTTTGTATTTTATGCCCAGTCATCTGAATATGGTGAAGGAAGTTATTACCTTGGGATGGGAAAGGTATGGAGGTCAAATTTGAATTTGGGAAGTCAACCATTTTTGGAAAACGTGCTTTTGGCTTCTTGGGCAAGTAAATGCTTGGAAATGCATTCGCAAGCCATTAGGAACTCATGCATTTGCTTCCTCACGAGGCTATAGATAGCTCGGACATTCTCCCTCATGATTTCGATTGTTTTTTATTCCTCCATTGCTGGGCATTTGATTTTTAGGTATGGTTGAGTGAATGTGTAGCCGTGATGGGTGATTTGGGGGTTTTGAGAGGTCATTTTTCCTTCCTCATTAAGTTGGAGCTTGCTATGTGTTGCCCTCACATTTTTGTGGTTGTTTCGTCATTCCACGACTAGGAAAAATCTATTTTTGATATTTTTTAGTGGATGTGCAGAGGAGAACCATGATTTGGTGGTTTTTAGAGGTTTTTTTCCCTTTCCTCATGTGGTTGGAGGTTGTTGTGCATTTCCCTCATAAATTTCTTTGTTTTCCTCATTTCTCCCCATGTTGGAACCCCATTTTTTGTTATCCTCAGTGGCTGGGAAGATAGAACCACGAATCGGGGGTTTGTAGAGGTCATTTTTTCCTCTATACATCCATTAAACATTTCCTGAAATGTTTTGGTCACCTGGGTCATTTTTCCCCATTTAGCATTTTGGGATTTTGGTCCCCATAATGTTTTCTCCCCTACCCATAAATTGTTTTGCTATGAAGTGCATCCTTGTTTTGGCTTGGTTGAGTAAGTCCAAATAACCCATCTTTTATAGGGTTTGTCTTTGTTGGGATGTGATTACGTTTTGTTGGCTTGGTTCAGTAAGTACAAGGAACCCATGTGTTGTTAGCTTGTTTCCTTAGCATCCTGTGAAACCAAATTTTGTATTGGCTTGTCTAAACAGTCTGTGAAACACAATGGTGTGTTGGCTTGGTAGATGTATGATTTTGGCTATGTGTGAGCCTGTTGTTGTTTCGTAGTTCCTTGTGGAATAATTCCCATCTCGGCGGTGGTAGTGCTACTGAGAGATTGATGAGCACACTGGCCTATGGTTCGATGGAACGTTGCGGTGGCATAACTAGTTGTGGGGAACCTTCTTCTCAAGATAAGTATTCTTCTGCACTTAATCTCTATAACTATATTTGTTTTATAAATTATTATGAGCATCATGAATGCTTGAATGAAATGTAATTGCTTCCACTATATGTTACATGTTTTATACTTTACTGTATGTTTATATGTTCAATGCATTTTTTATATTATGTTCATGGGGCTATATTTCCCAGATTTGATAGCCGTGAAGTTGTGTTCTCTCTCTCGTAAGAGGGGTGTGGACTTGACACTCACCCATGGGGTGTCACTAGAAGACCTCTGTGAAAGGCATTGCTATGCCCCTGCTATGGTGCACTCATCGTACATACTAGTGTGCAACATTGAGAGTCTTGCGACTTGGGTTGTGGCAGCGATGGTGCTATGGATCTTGGGGTCATTAGGACCTCACAAGATCTTAGGTGCTCAGATCCATATTGTAGATTGTGTACTAAGGGTCACCTACTATGGGTGGGCCTAGATGTACTTGACATAGGTTTGGAATTCACTGAACCATGCCAGGACAGTGGGAGGGGATTTATGTTTCCCCACATTTTTGTGTTCATTATTTTTTGGGCGACTGTCGACCCTACGACCACACTTGGAGGTATGGGAGGGAGGACCTCATGAGCATGGAATGAGGAGTTGGAGCGAGATGATGATTCAGGAAGGAGGCATACTAGTGGGACGATTATTTAATTAGGAGGTTTTTGCATAGTGGAGGCAGCGACCAATCCTCATCAAGGACTTCCCATATGCCAAGATTGAGTACTATGGAGATCTAGAGATTCTTTAACCTCCAGGACAGGCCTTGGGACTTGATGGTACATATACATGATGCTTTATGTGGTTGCACTCATATATATTTTACTATATTAGTGGTATCTAGTTTATGTATGTGACAGATATTGATGACATACTATGTGTATGTAAAGACAATGGAACACTCCCTCTAGCTAGCTATTAGAGACGGAGGGGTAGGGTGGAGGGGTTAGATCCACCCCCTCATGAGCACCAACAACATTGTAGTACTTGGGACTCACTTTGTCACAATATAGAGTGCTTATTAGAGGGTGTCACTAATGACAACTGGTAGTACCTAGATGACGATCTGATCACCGCATGTTACAATCTCCTCTAGAGTGGATCCCCTTGATGAAGAGGATCGTAGCCACTGTCGAGTATGTTTGAGGAGTGACAAAGGGTGATGTGCTGATGGAGGAGGAGGAGGAATCTAGTGAGGACATGGAGGAGGACACAGACCCAAAGTAATAAGAGGAGGAATATGACTCTGACTAGGAGCTAGTGGTGTTTCCCCTAGTATAGCGGTGCACTAGGATTTTTGTACTATATGTATGCTCAGCTGAGAAATCTTATGGCGCTTCTCGTTTTGTACTGACAATTATGACATGACATGATATATATATATATGCATGTGGATGCACTTTTTATATGTTTTTTATGGGTCTTTTTATGATGATGATTCCTAGATGATGTATATGACATATGTATGCATGACTATATGATGATTCCTGATGCATTTCTATTTCCTATTTGCGATGATTGATGTGCCACTCTAGAACGCCATTAGCCATTTGGTATGCAACACTGTTGAGACTTATGGGAACATGCATGAATGTAATGGATTCAAAATGTCTAACCAAATGTATAGTGTGTAGTAACTTTCTAAAGAAACCACTTATACTATGAAACGAGAACTCGACACAGTTCTCATTTTTCTCTCTCCTAATTTTAGTAGCTATTTTTACCCCCGTTTCAAAAATGGTTGAT
>LPNX011003528.1:102627-139542 GCA_001517045.1 Pseudotsuga menziesii
ATCGTGTACATAATAGTAGTTATTCAACTGGGAGAAAAGTAGTTGGGAGTCTAAGAAGACATCAATGTGACAAATACCCAAATGGAGGGAAGTGGCCACGAGACCAATGACACCATTGTACTTATCTTGGTTGTTGGTAGCAATGCCAATACACATTCCATTGATAGGATCAACTCATATGATGAGTAATAAATGACCCACGCAGCTGAGGTGAGATTAGGAGACCATCTACTCGCTTCGTTAGCGAATCCAATGTAGCGATGCGAGATAGGATACATCTAGAGAAACCAAGGAAAAAAACTATGAAAATCATGACAAGAATGGTGTAAAACAAAAAGGCAAAACTATAACACACGTGACTTAATGTTGGAGACATCAGGCATAGAACCTCTCGAGGTAGAGCCCATTGTGGGGATTCTTCTAGGGGTGGTCCTCCGAGTCAACGAGGATGTATGCCCCTTTGTTGAGGCATCAATAGACAACATATGGGTTGTGCCACATGGAATCAAACTTTCCTTTCCCTAAATTATCATTGGCTTGGTCATAAACAAGGACGAGATCACCTTCACTGAAGGTACGAGGGTGAACATGGGAGTCAAAATGTGACTTCAACCGATTCTTGGTTGCTTTGATCATCTAAAGAGAAGCACAACAGTCCTTATTGGTCTGTATAAGCACAATAAGATGTTGTTATAATGGCTAGGTATCGGAGAGGAGCTCAACAGCAAGTTAGAGTCATGGAATCTGACACTCAATGGGAAGTACCGACTCTACACCGTGGACTAACTGTAATGGGGTAAAACTGGTGGCAGTCTTTGTTGATGTCAAATAGGACTAGAGGTAGGAAAATAACATATGGTGCCAGTTGGACTTGTGGATTCCAACCATCCACTTGAGCATGGTTTTGAGGATCTTGTTGATTGCCTCAACTTGACCATTTCCTTAAGCATAGTATGTGGAGGAGTACTTGTGGTTTAACTTCAATATGGTCCAGACCTCTGTCCAACCTGCATCCTCAAAGTGAGAACCATGATTTGAGACTATATGTTGGGGGACAATAAAATGTGAGATAATGTGATTAAAAAATAGTTGCATCATGGTATCATCCTTACAATTGAATGTAGGCATGGCCTCATCCCATTTAGTGAAATAATCGTCGACCACAATGATGTACTTATGACCTCCAGTTGAGGTGGGATTACAATTCATGAAGTCGAGCGCCCACTTGCAGAAGGGACCAACTGTGACCACAGGATGTAATGGCGCAAGAGGATTCATTGCTTTTGCAGAAAAGAGATGACAATTGCAGTAGTGTTTAACTACAAGGATGAAATCAGAAAAAAATGGTATGTAAAAAGTAACTGGCACAGAGAATATTCTGGGCTGTGGCCAAACCAAAGAGGTGGCCACCACATGCTCCACTATGACAGTCATTCAATACCTTTTCAGCATGATCATGGGTGAGGAAAAGACGCAATATGGTATCGATGCCCCGATGATACAAGATGTCCCCTATGAGGAGATAGTGAGAAACCTGGTGTCGAATGTGTCAACATTTTTTGTGGCTTAAATGAGCCTCAAATTTTTGAGTTCGTAGGTACAGGAGGATGCCCCCATACCATGGGTCTTCTGTAGAAATGAAAAATAGAAATTCTTCTGGAAGATTGACTATAATAGGTGATGAAGCAGATGACAGTGGGAGGTCTGTCATTAAGGCATCTAATGTGAGAGATTTGGTGCTTTTAGGGGCAACGAATTCCAAATTGTACTCCTAGAGGATGATGATCCACTTGGAAGAATGACCTTGTACAAGGAGGCGACTCAAGAGATACCACATAGGGTTGGAATCGACCACAACTCTAGTGCGACTCAAAAGGATGTAAAGGCATAGCTTCGGAATAGAAAAGACAATGGAAAACACCATATTCTATTCATGTGAGTAACGTAAAGGGGGACTAGAAAGATTCTAAATTTTGTAATAGATCACATTCTCTTGACAAGCATCTTCTTCTTGGACCAAAACTTCGTCGATGGAATTTTTTGATGCCGACACATAGAGAATGAAATCCTTAGTGAGGTCGGGAGGAGACAACAATGGAGCAGAAGCTAGATGTTGTTTCAATGCATCAAAATCATCTTGCACATGCTTATCCCAAACAAATGGAATGACTGGTACGGGGAAGTCGTAAGAAACCATGGACTTTTCTTGCATAGTCCAGAATGAAACAACGAAGGAAATTGGCCTTACCTTGGAGACTCTGTAGTTGGCATAAAGTATGTGGTGAGGGAAGGTTTAGAATGTCTTGAAACTTCAAAGAGTCAAGTGAAATCCTTTTGTCAGATCCGATAATCACAAGTAAATTCCCAGCTGATAAAAAAAACACACACTTGAGAGGGTTCAAGCATATGTTATATTTGCGGCATCGTAAGAAAACTTGTCGTAATTCCTCTAGATGTTGTGAACACTTATGAGAGAGAGCAGTGAGGTTGTCTAGGTAGAACAAAATGATATGGATAAGGTCATGGAAGTAGACCATCATGGACAACTGAAAAGTGGCTCCAGTATTTTTAATATCGAATGGCATAAATCAATACACAAATGTGCCCTAGGGGGTTGTGAAAGCATTCTTGTACTTGTCTTCTTTCCATATTTGAATTTGGTTATACCAAAAAAATCCATCCATGAAAGAGAAGACTTCATGTTTGCCACATATGTCAATGATTTGGTCAATGAACGGAGTGGGGAAATTTTCCTTGGGACATGCCAAATTCAAATCACGAAAGTCGGTACAAACATGAATGGTACCCTATTTTTTATTAATAGGAACAGGATTAGAAACCCATGTGGTATACGTGATGGGGTATATGAAACCTGCTTTGTGTAGTTTCTCAATCTCAGCTTTGATAGTAGGATCCTTTGAGGGGTTAATGGGTATTTTTTTTTGGTGAATAGGTGCCACATCAGGCCATGTGTTGATATGATGTTTGACGATAGATGGATTAATCCCAGGAATCTCAGTATATGACCAAGTGAAGAGATCATAAAACTCTTGAAAAAGTGCCTTGTTAAAAGCCACTTCTTCAGGGGAGCAAGATGCTCTGAGTGTAATATATTCAATTAACTTAGTTTTGGTTGATATGTTGACCTTAATGGTTGGTGAAATGTTAGCTATCTTACCCTCTTCAAAGGCGTCGGGTCCCGAAATGGGTTTCTTAAACCAGTCGACTTTTCCATGGACGAAGTCTTTGGCTTCAACTGAGTATTGATCTAATGATGAGAGGGGTTCATAGGGAATAAAGAATGATCGATGGAGAATATCATCCCAAGGGTAATTAGGAGTCGAAAGAGATTCAATAATCTCCTCATCATTGTTGAAACAACGTGTGCATAGATCGAAGGGATCCTATACAGCTAAGGAGACGGAAGGACTATCGAAACTGGAGATCATGTCTATGTTATTGGTTGTGTCTAAGGAAGAAGTTAAAGGGTGGATATCTTCAAGGACGGTGATATAGGACTCACAATATTGTTTTCAAAGGTCATGAAGGGTTTTGAACAATACTCAAGAAACTATGGAAAATTGTGAGAATAATGACCATACAAGCCGTAAACTTCACAAGGATGGTTGGTATGCAATGACTTGTTCTTGACCATTGGTGGATCTGGAATGGTGAATATTGGAGTTCTTTCGGATGTATCCATAGCATCCATGTGGGTGCGAAGGATAGGTAACTATGGACAATTTTGTGTCACGTGACCTTGGATATTGAACAATGCACAAGGAGGAGCTGGACGAGGTTTAGTCGTTGCTTTGGCAGCCTTGCCCCCATCCTTATTTGGAGGAGAAGGGGAAGGCATGGAGACAGAAGTAGTATTTGATGGATGAGGAAGTAGGAATGACAACATATCAATGGGATGGATGGGAGTTAGCACAACCTGGGGAAACAGGGATTGAGTGGGTGGATCTAGGTACCACATAGGAATTCCCAATGTGAAATTAGGTAAGTTGAGAGTAGCCATGATAGGATTACTCACAATTCTAGATGGTGGAAAAAAGAAGGGAATCGTGTGGATTGGGAAGGAACCCCAAAAATTCCTTGGTGATTGTGGCTGGGGTTGTGGTTGAGGTTGTGATGTGATCAGGATGGTACCAGATGTCATAGTACACAATTCAAATATGTCACTTTGCATAGGTGGAAGTGGTAAGGAAAAAAATTTCTCTGTCACAGGAGTGTTGGAAAACAGGCCTGGGCCAAGAGCAGATAAGGAAGGAATGGACACAATGTCAATGGTCGCGCTGATAGTTGGAAGGATGTGTTCCAGCATGGATAGCCCCTTCAAATCATAGTAATTCAATTGGTCGACAGTCACAATCTTCCCATCATGAGGGAACATCGAAAGTCGAAAGACGGTAGAGGACACGGCTTGAATGGAATACATGTATCTATGTCCTATGAGGAGGTTATATTCAATTTGGGAATTGACAACCTTAATGTCAATCAACACCATTTTACTAGCTAGATCAACATGAATGTTTGTGAAAATCCCCTATGGCTGAGTGGAGCGACCATCATAGGCACGAAGAGTGGTGGTAGAAGGTTGAAGGGTAGGGGCATCGAGTTTCTGCCAAATGGTAGTTGACATAACATAGGTTGATGCCCCTTTATCAATAATGCATTGATGTATGACCAAATTTTGAATTGAGACCAGAACTTGGAAGGAAGCGGTGGATGACATCCTAGGTTCTCCTTAATCCAATTCGAAGGTGATTAACCTGGAATCAGAGGGATCAATGACACCTAGAGTGGGCAATAAATATTTGCATTGTATTGGGAAAGTTTGAAGAACTTCCAAAGAGGACATGGTTGTAGGAGATTGGTCCAAGTTCTCAACTATTCTATGGCTAAGGGAAGCTCTAGAAGTAGCATTGTTTGCGATGCAATGCATAGGGAACTGTGTGACTCTATCCACCTTGTCCATGGGGGGTGTGGTAAATGAAGAGGCATGTCATAAGTGTTAGAGGTAGAGGCTGTTGATGGGTCAACAGTTTCTATGGTGGATGTTAAAATTGTTGTGCCATTTAGATCTTCAAGCAATGAGTCCAAAATTATTATTGTAGTAAAAGGAGAATGAAGATACACACTGAACAAATCAAATCAAATAGGAAACAGATGATTATAGCTCAAGTAATTATAGTATCATTTTCATTAATTAAATCCAATGTTAGAATAGTTTACATAAGGGATAATTCGAATCTACCAACTGGATGTGACTGTACCTAATTGACTAGCCAACTCAAGATGTCTCAATCAATATCAGAGTCCAAATAGCTAACTTCGGATGTCTAAACAACTTATAGAATCAATAATAAATAGTTAACTCAGTCTAACCGAGGTGGTAGGTGAGCAAAGGTGCCTAATACACATGCAGCCATGCATAACTAGCTCTAACTCAATTGATTGTGATATAACTAACTGTAACTGGAAACTAACTAGTTCCAACTCTAACTGACTGAAAGAGGTTTCTATCGAGAATCCCAATAGCTCCTAAAATGTACATTTTGATGTAGGAGGTACTTAATCTGATGCATGTAAATGTAGTCAATGGAATATAGCCTCTAGTTGTGTTCCCCACACTCTATTAATTGGTACATGTGGTCCCATTAGTCCTTGTGGACCCAATGGTACTAATGGACTTAATTAATTAATTAAAAATCCTAAGTTTGGCTAAATTAATCTAATAGATAGTTTTATCGAGGGAGGATTAATAATCCTAACACCCACCCTGAATCTGAACTTGGAAAACTATGGGCCTAGGAAATAAGGCCATAAGTCACCCAAATACAATCTAAAAGACATAATTATTCTGAATATAATCGAGGAAATAGGGGAAAACCTCATGGGAAACCTCCCCCCCCAAATAAGAAGAAATAGGAAAATGCAAGCTATCTTTAGAAGAAAAAAACTTCCTCCGTAGAAAATTAAATTGAGCAAAACACTGCTACAAATTCGCATCTCTATGTAGCAACATGGTCCATCTATGCACCAGCATCCTGAAGCTATGCATGTGAACCTCTCGATGTTCTTCTGAACTGATGACTTTGTATGTTTCTTCTGGATGGTGAAGGTAGAGGATGATCAATTTTCTTCTTCTATGGGCCATATAGCTGATCATTCACCATCATCAAGTAGCACCAACCTAGAACTTTGTTGCACCACTTTGTATAGAGTGAATCTATGAGAGATAGTGCAGCATGTTCATTCTGATATTGGGACCTTGTTCTTCTTCTATCTTCTGGATTTCAAGCATCACTTCCAGTTGCATCTAGGAGCTTTCGAGCCCATCTAGGTTTAGGCTTCTGATTTGGAATGGATATTGGTTCTGGATCTAGAATCTCATGAGATTCAGTCTCAATAACAGGATCATGCTGGATTTGATCTTCATCATCTAAATCTGAAACCTATAGAAAATCGTCATCATCAGAAATAGGTGGAGAAATGGTTATACCTTCCTATGTTGTTGATGGTGGTGTGTCATACAACTGATCTTCTTAGAACTAGAAACTCCTCTCAATGAAGCATCTCCTAGTTGAAACCTCCATTAGTTAGTAAGATTTTGCATCTTTTGCATATCCTAGCAGAATGAATTCACTACTTTGGGCTTGGAAGGCCTTCCAAAAACTCTTAGATGAGATACATTGGGCTTATACCCATGCAGTGATTCGAATGGAGTGGCCCCAACCAATGATTTATGAGGCACTCTATTCTACAAATATGAAGCATGGTTTACTGCTTCAGCCCAAAGAGAAGGAGGAAGATGCTTGGCATGGAGAAGGCATGTTGCCATCTTGTTTAGTGATCTGTTCTTCCTCTCATTCACACCATTCTGCTGTGGTGTGTATGGAACATAGTGTTCCATTCGAATCACCTCTAATTCACAAAAATTATGGAAGTATCCTTTGATGTACTCTCCTCCTTTATCATATATTATTGACTTGATCTTCTTATTGAAACTGTTCTCAACCATAGCCTTAAAAAAATTAAAAGTTTCAAAAAAATATGATTTTTGTTTCATGAAGTAGATCCAAAAATACTTAGAACAATAATAATAAGGGTGAGGAAATACCTGCAACCATTAATGGAGTTTGTGGGCATAGGTCTAGCTACATCACTATGTATCAAATCAAGTATAGAGGAAACTCTATGTGCCTTCCCAACATCATACCACTTTTTATGGATGCTTAACTAGCAAGCAACTAGCACATACTCCATCAGAAGTTTGGATGGAAGGAAAACCTTCAACCAATTTATCGTTGTGGAGTTGTTGCAGATATTTGAAATTGAGATGGCCAAATATCTCATGCCAAATCTTGTTGGTGTTTTTAGCATGAGATAGTAAAGTTGTAGGAGGAGAGACAGGTAAGAACCATTAGAACTCATAAGCTTTAGTAGAGTGATTTGCAATACCTTTCACTATGAGTTTTCCAGTTTGTATTTTCCGTGATCTCAATTGTCTCTGAATCCAATGCAACTCTCTTGGGAGTTCCTGTATGAGTCATTTGATAAATAGACAACATGTTAGCTACAAGGGAGGGCATATAGAAGAAATTATTGAACTCACCATGCTTCGCTCTAACTAAACCCCTTCCTTCTACTGGAAGCTGGGAATCATCTACCATGTGAATATTAGGTCCCTTTGACAATGTGATGGCCAAGAAGGATTATTTGGAGGAAACCATGTGATTGGATGCTCTAGAATCAATTATGTATGTTGTACACTGACTAAGGCTAGCTTTCAAAGCATGGAACCTTTCATCTTCTTTTGTCTGTTGTTGTTCATCAGGATTCTTTGCTCCTTGTGGGAGAGCAATGTTATGTTGCTTGAGGAGAGATGACATTTGATCAATTTGATTCTTCATACAATGATATTCAAGATGGAAACCCTTCGCACAATAGGGACATAACTTATTTTCAAAATTATTCTTCTTAGAGTCAGAGGCTCCTTCAAAATTCTATTTATTATGTTTAGGCTTCGAATCAATTGGTTTGGGATCCTTCTTCTTTGATTTCCCTTTGGCTTTCACTTTGAAAGAGTCTGTCACTACGAGATCTTGATATTCGGAGGTCTTGATGACTCCCAATCAAATCAACTTCTCTTGATCCTTGATCAAGGACTCAGAAAAGGAATGAAGTAAAGGAATTTTCCAATCCAGAAAGGAATCCCTTTTCAAATGGAAGATTGAGACAAATACAGAATACTCTAGGCCGAGTTTGCTGAGAATGGAAAGCATATTTTTCTCATCCTTTATTTCTATTCCGAACTGTATGCATTGAAGTGCAAGAGACTTGAATCTAGTAAATAATTGCTCTACTCTTTCGAAAGTGTTGCGATGTAAGGCTACCAGCTCATTCTCCAGGAGGTGTCCCTTAAGCTCATCTTGTTTTCCAAACAAGTCTTCAAGCTTCTCCCAGGCTTCTTTGGGTGTCCTTAAACCTTCAATGTGGAAGAGGAGATCTCTAGATATATGAGTGCATAGATAACTGACAACTTCATCTAAGCGGTTCAGAAACTTGTTCTTTTCAATTGGATGATGGGGCTCAACCTCCCTTCCAAATATTATCTTGTAGTATCCCTTGTTGCACATGGAAAGTTGCATATATTCCCTCTAATCAATATAATTGAAGGGTGTAAAGATTCGAGGAGTATAAGGTAGAGAATCCATAATTCTCTGGCTGAAAGAATACAATATCTTCACATAATCTACGTAGAATGTGTATATTTTCACTGCAAAACACTAAAACATTCGAACTATGTTAGAATCAAGATTTCCCTCTCAACATGAACATTTTTTCAAGGTCTATCACACTCGCATAGCCACTCTGAATAAATTCAGAGGAATCGGATCACTATTGAGGACTTCTATGGAAACCCAATAGCTTCTGATGTTCAATGGAGAGAGACAAACATGAAGCCTTCCTGAGATGGCTCTAATACCATGTTAAAATTCCTGTGCCATTTAGATATTCAAGCAATGAGTCCAAAATTATTATTGCAATAAAAGGAGAATGAAGATACACACTGAAAAAATAAAACCACATAGGAAACGTTTGAGTATAGCTCATGTAGTTACAATATCATTGTCATTAATTAAATCTAGTGTTAGAATAGTTTACATAAGGAAGAATTTGAATCCATTAGGGAGGAATCTAAATCTACCAACTCGATGTGACTGTACCTAACTAACTAGCTAAATTAGGATGTCTCAATCAATATCGGAGTCCAAATAGCTAACTCGACATATCTAAACAACTTACACAAACAATAATAAATAGATAACTCAATCTAATTGAGGTGGTAGGTGAGCAAAGGTGCCTAATCCACATGCATCCATGCATAACTAGCGCTAATTGACTTGATTGTGATCTATCTGAATGTAACTAGAAATTAACTAAGCTTAACTAGTTCCAACTCCAATTGACTGAAGGAGGTTGGTACCAGGACTCTGAGTGGCTCCTAAAATGTAGGGATTGATCTAGGAGGCACTTAATCTGATGCATGGAAATGCATTCAATGGAAGATATCCTCTAGTTGTCTTCCCCACACTCTAGTAACTGGTACATGTGGCCCCATTATGCCTTGTGGACCCAATCGTACTAGTGGAATTAATTAATTAATTAAAACTCCTAAGTTAGGGTAAATTAATCTAATAGACATTTTTATCAAGGGAGCATTAATAATCCTTAGAGTGGATCCATATTGGTTGTGTTGAGTCTAGAGGTTGACTTCAGATGACATTTTCATGAGGTGATGGACACTAGCCTCATCAGGTGGGGCCGCAACAAGAGTTGTAGGAGTAGGTGGGGCCAAGGGTTTGTTGTAACCATCACTTAGTGTGGTAGGGTGTTTTGGAGCACCATAGGTAGAGGACCTAGTGGCATGGGGTTGGGCTGAGCTGAAGAAACCACGTTTGGATCACGTTGATTTTCATTCTTGGGAAGTTGTTGGATGCAAGCCATGTGAGGACATAGATGAGCGTAATGACGGTAGGTGTTGCAGATGGAACATGGATGGTTGGTCTGTAACTGTAGGTTCTTCCTAGGATTATTGGGACATTGGGGATTATATGTAGGTAGGCCGACACCATTGTTTTTTGGAGGGTTTGCTTGTTGGTCGCCTCCTTGGGGATGATTATTTCCTTGGTTTCTTCCTTACTTGTTCTTTCCTTGCCCTTATTGGTTATTGGGGGAAGGTTAGTTAGGAAGGTTTTTTTTAGCATTAACCTATCCCAGAGAGACTAGAGGATTCAGGGCCCAATTTGGAGTGGGTTTCATAGGTGGTGCATAGTAGACTAGAGGTGCTAGAAGGGATGCAAACACAATCGCTTAGCCAGAACATGATGGTGCCAAACAAGTCAGAACATGGATATGATGAGTTGGTATGAGAGGTGCATAGGATGGGGTGGCTCTGGACTGAGCCATCATACATGAGTCATTGGGGACATGATTGGGGTAGGAAATACGAGGGGTATTACCCATGTGTGCTGGAATCATGGGAGAGGCCACATAGAACTACAGGTGTTCTGTGATAGAGTTGATGACTCCATCAGCAGTGTAGGATTCCCCCAACATGTCAAGGTGAGAGGTTTTGGCTTGGGGATCATTGAGTATGATTGTATATATGTACCCGGACTAGGAATAGATCAAGTCAAACTATTGGGCCTTGAGGATGGCCTCCTCCTTAGTTTGGGGTCATTCAAATGTGACGTCCTTGGTGATGGGTGGGAGTAAGGTATTCAGAAATAAGTCAATGAATATCCTATCATCATAATTGGATCTTGCACAAGCTACCTCGACATTGTCACTCATGGATATGATATGTGATGTGGGTAGCTATATTTTGGTGCCAAGATAAGAGGATCTCTACTACCTCATCATATCGGACAGATAGCTAAAATTATTGAAGGATCATTGAGGCAAGTAAGGAGAAATTAGGGTAAGTGGCATGAGGAAGCTC
Source organism: Pseudotsuga menziesii (assembly GCA_001517045.1). Taxonomy (NCBI): domain Eukaryota; kingdom Viridiplantae; phylum Streptophyta; class Pinopsida; order Pinales; family Pinaceae; genus Pseudotsuga; species Pseudotsuga menziesii. Next base: position 113,642 of record LPNX011003528.1, read on the forward strand.
AATGTACCATTTGGCCACAACACCCATAAGTGTGCGATGGAACAAACTCAATCTAACAGAGTCATCCATGATGTTGTTGGATGAACACCACAAGTGGAAAGACATGATGTGGTTCTGGGGGTCCTCTCTCTCCTTTCCCTCAAACTTTCGCATGTTTGAGGGAATTTTTGTAGGAATGGGAGGCTAGTGTGGTTGGTGATGAATGGGGTGATTTGTTAAACTATCCAAATATGGCAGGTTAATACTAGTCATGAAAGGTAGGTTAGAGCCAAGGTTGGCTCGGGATGGACTAATAATGGTATCGGTGGTTGCGGGAACATAGTTCCCATGAATGGTTGAGGGCTCGTGAGGTTGAATTCCCAAAGTAGGAATAGTTTGATTTGATGTGGAAGGGACACATCCCCCATGTATAAAAAGTGGTATGGTAGAAACCACCATAGCTGGTGTGGGGTCGCCTCTACTGGGTATCATCCCAATGGTTGCATGTGCAATGGTGATGGACCCACTAGAAGGGATACACGTGATGATGGGTGGCAAGGACATTTGTCCAGTGCTAACTATTACTCCATGGAAGGGATCTAGATGTGCGCCAGCCATGGGGCTAGATAGGGAAATGAACAAAGTGGGTTCAGATTGGTAGGAATCCAAATCAAACTCAGAGGTCGTGTGTGGCTCTAAAGGTGGTCAGTGGCATCGAATATGGATTCGATGGTGACTGTTCAAAAAACTAAACTGAGGGGTGTGCCCCCCTAAGCCAATTAGAATAACATGGTTGAGCAATGATTACTTGGTGTAGTGACGGGAAATGAATATGGACCCCATCTTTAATCAGCTTCCTAATGGTTCAAAGGAGTCACTTAGGCACCAATGTTGTTTGACAACTTGTGTATTAGGGTAGTACCTTTCACTCCATGACTGAGGTAAAACTGATAACTACTTTGCCACAAATGACAGCTCTTGGTTTTTCTCACGGGTTGGAACTAGTAAATCAGGTAGGGGTGATTTCCCTTTTTTCTTGGTAGGTCCTCTCAATGGTCAACTACTTCAGGGTTCTTGTGGTACTCCTCACAATATGTTTTAGGGATATGCCTAAGTACTTCCCATAATTAAGCACATGGGGTTTATATCCCTATCCTGATGTTATTAAGTAATTGATTCTTCTTAAGGCTCTACTCGGGGTCATGAACTAACCATGTTCACTTAATGGTGTGAAGTTGTGTGCACCTGTATTTAAAAAATTTCTTTCCAATCTTGAAACAAATGAGCAATAAGGAACTTTTTGTAGGAAACAAGCAAGGGGTTGTAACAAAGTAGGTCTGGAAAGGAAAAAAAGGTATGGACAGAGTTTGGGACAGACATGGGTCTAAAATAGGAACGAAAAATAGACTGTAAAATGACAGTCATGCATGTCATATGCATAGACATCATCTAGGTCACATAGAACATGGAGGTAGAGGTGATTAGGACATAAAATAGCCAAATCGCCCCTCGAAATAGGTTTGGAGAGGCGACTAGGGCTGCTCCTTCAACCGGGACAGGCACGATCAGGCTAGTTGAGCTAGTTCATGCGTATCGAGCCTAATTTCATGACATAGGTGATGCTTATGGGGAGGAAAGGAGCAACCGGGTCATGGCTTGTGGCCTGATAACTGCGACTGGCATTGAACATGAAAAAATTGAAAAAGACAAAGCCAACAAGGGCCTTAAGAGAAATCACTGATGCAGTAAAGGTTTGGATCAGCTACGATGGGGTCGATAGATGATGGTTGAACACAGACACTGAAGACAAACCTGCAAAATTAGGGATTCGAGAGGATCGACCAGTGGAGTCGCCAAAATTGTAATGGGGTTTTTACCCCTATTTTGTGCAAAAGCACCAGCCTTAGGTCAATGGGATTGTAAGGGTGAGTTCATGGAAAACTAAAACAATAAATAAGATTAGTAACACAAAATAAATATATATACGAGGGCTAAACTAAATAAAATAAAAACAAATAAACAATATAACTTCTTTCTTGTAAAGTGGGCCACCGTGGCCATCTCGGAAGTGGTCCGCCTCTGCATAAGTTGTTTCTCCAATGGTATCTAGGTGGGTATAGAGAATGTCTTAACATAAAATGTCGGAATGCTATGGCGACAAGATGATGGAAAAAGGGTGTGTGGATACCTAAGAGCAAAAGGTGTCCTAACGTACTGACAATATGAAAAATGGTAAAAAAGGTATGAATGTGTTTGGAATTGCCAAAAAGTATCAATGTGTAACTATTTTGGATCCCTTCAAAATTTATTTACAGTATGATCTAGGGTTTTTTAACCCTTATGTGGTAATCCATGGTATTTCTCAACCCATGGTATTTTCATATGGTTTTCTGACATTTTCTTTTTTTAGGGTTTTTGAACCCTTTCTAGGGTTTTGACCCTTTTTTGGGAAAGAGTGAAGGTAAACAATAATAAATGTCCACTATCCCTTTATTTATGGGAAGGAGTAATGGTGTTTTAGACTATTTTTTGTGGAAATACAATTGCGAAGGTCAAAAGTAAGGGAAATATGGTAGGAATATGATGTATGTATATGGTTTAGACCATGTAGAGCTCGGTGAACATTTTTTGTGTGTTAAGAGGTAGGGGTAGGAGGGCTATAGATATAAAGGACATTTAGGGTTATGAATTAGGATGACAAGGAGAGATAGAGAGATACAAGGGGAATAAGAGAGATGGAGGGAGAAGTAGTAGGGATTAGAGAAATAGAGAAAGGATGGGGTTAAGGTCTAGGGTAACAAAGAGGATTTAGAAAGATATGCAAGGGTTAATATTTATGGTATAGGGAGAGATAGGGAATTGAAAGGGAGAGGGGTAGTGGGGTTATAGAGATGGAGGGGGGTTTAGGGAAAGGAAGAGAGAGAGGGGGGTTAGATTAAAGAGAGGGGGAGGGGGCTAAGGAAATGTGAGGTTGGAGAGAGAGAAGNGAAAAGAGGGGGTTGGGTGGAGAGGAAGAGAGGGTGTTTCAAGATACAAATAGATGAAATACAAAGGGGTGGGGAGAGAAAGAGAGAGGGTCTAGGGTTTAAGGTATGAGAGAGGGGGGTTAGGGAGAGAGAGAGAGATGGGAAGTGGGGGTTATACAGAGAAAGTGATAGATAGCGAGAGGGGAGAGAAAGAATGAAATACAACAATTAAAACATTAGATTGTAGTGTGTGCACATTAGTAGTGTGTGTTCATTAGTGAAATACAAACATTAAAAAGGTGTGAATGCTATTGAACGCACATGCATTATTAAAATAGGGGTTCTAGTTACACGCACACGCTCCGGAATATAAAGTTTTTGTGGCATGATTTCCTTTTTCTATTTTCATGTTAAATGAGTTGGAGGGTTTAGTTCTAGGTTCAAATTACAAAACCTTAATGCTCACACTACTGTATAGCAAAACACACCATGTTTCCACTTGTCTAGTGCTAATGAAACTTGACGCACTTATAGAACTATGTGTGCAGGTTCCATATATATATATATATATATATATATATATATATATATATAAGTCTTCATGTTTTATATTTTTTATTCTTTTTTATTTGCACTCATAGGATTTTTATAAAACATGGTATTGTATTTCGACTACAAATTTGATTCGGTCACCTATCTCAGAAAGGAAAAAGAGCATGCACAAGTTTATAGGAAGGCCCACACACTAAAAAAAATAGATTGATTATATTAAGACCTTGATAGTTGGGCGTAACACTCTATCTTGTAGTTATAGGGCTTTGTTGACTTCCTTAATTTAAATATATATATATATATAATTAACTTTGAAAATTTTGGGAAATTATAATCGCACAAGAACCACATGTTATCTACAACTTTACATATTTTTTCACAAAATTAGGCAATTTCCCTACCAAACGATGAGCCTAACACCAACATATGCATTATGTTATAAAGAAAAAATAACATAACAAATGTGAGAAGAGTGTCATTTTTTTGGGAATTATACTTCGTGTGATAAGGTGTTCCAATTATTTACTTTTAATCATGTTACACCATAATATAAAATTTGTGTAAGTATCTCTAATAATTTAGTAGTCTCATTACCTTGCATTAGCCCACCGTTTTTTCTTCACAAACAACAAAAACAACTATGTAATAATTTTTTTCTATAATAATAAACACTTACAATACTATACACTTGCAACACAAAAATTATAATAATAAATCCATTAAAATAATGTATTCTAATTTTGTGTAAGACAAAAACAACTTGACATATATATAAATAAACCACATTATATTCATCTTATTGTCAATGTTAAGAACTGAAAATAAATTAAATCCCATATAATGACAATACTAATAAAACAGTTTTCATGCAAGCATAAATATATACAAACCACTTTATGTTCATGTTGACGTCAATGTTATGTTCATGTTAACGTCATAACAAATAGTTTTTTTCCACTTGAATTTTTTTCTAACATTTTTTGAGTAGGAAGATTATGATTTATAAATGTTTTAGGGATATGATAATAATCATAAAGTAAGCTCAATTCCTGTCTTCCACCATCAATATCATTTTCATATTCCTATGTTATTATCATTTTCATATTCAAAATTTGAGAGCAATAAAATGCAATAACATGGACCTTTATACACAGATAATCATTATTGGTGTTTCTAGCAAGGATTCCAGCGAGAATCTTCCATGTGATTTTGACAAATTTGTAAAATTCACCTTTCTATGAGGGTGGTGAAGGAGATTATGGAGAAGTAGATGAAGCCATCATGCCCTATTGTCTCACAGTAGTTATATGTTTACTAAATATTATATTATTCCTCCACGTTGCTGCTTACGACATTCAGTTATCAGATTCTCCGGAATTACGAAGAATGACGAATTCGAGAAGGAGAGACTAGAGCTTGATACTTCAGTAATAGTTCCTAATCGTGCAATGAAGGGTCTTAACTAAAGGAGCAACTGGGCGAGTATAGATGAAGATTAAATAAAACGTTTTAACATTATTATTGCATCATCTTGACCTTCGATTTAACAAAAGTGGTCTACATAATAAGAAGAAACAGCACTTCTGCATTTTTCAATTGCCGTGCAAATGCTGGGATCGTTCCGTGCTTTTACTCATAGATGCCATTGACCTATTAGCTGCCAAACTCACTCATTGTGCTGCGACGTTTTAGTTGACAAAGTCGATGAGGATTCTAATTTTTGCTTTTTTAATTAATTATAACATGGTGACCTGATACCCCATGTGGATTTCATTGAGAATATGAAAAACAATGTGGTAATACCAAATCAATTCTATGATATCAGTCTATATCATCTCCATACAAAGTGACCATTCAGATCGTGGGTGCCTCTATTCTTTAATGCCATCATGATAAAAGCAAGTCTGTGGAAATGGAATTGTTCAGTTCAGGTAGTCGGCTATCAACTTTCAAGTCAGGAAATGACAAAAACAAAAGGGCAAGAATTGTCATAATATCAGATCATTATGGAGACTGGGCTTTCGTATAGCGCGTGCATAGACAGGTAAGTTAATAAAACAGATTTTCGAAAGCGATGGTGTAAAATAGCAAATGGTAGAAGGCTTCTGAGAGGTTCAGTACGTGAAGGTCTCCACCCACAAATATAAGGCATGTAGGTCAAGCTGGTGGGCTTGAAGGTTTATATTATCATCATGGCGATCACACATTTTCTTTTCTAGCATTAAGAGAGTGGAATTTATTGATAGCCTGAACATATAACCGGAAATAATGTAGATTGCAATGAGTAAAGCCCTTCAATGTATTTTCACTGCTAATAGACAACCATCTACTAAAAGACTCCATATAAACCGCAAAATAAGTTATATTCGTTCAGAGAATCCCGGAGGTGCCTGATATATTTGGCAGTAGGGACTGTGAAGGTTCAGTTTATTTCCAATAATGGATTACAAAGTGAAACATGATGAAATGGTGAAGCTAGTAATTATAGTATAACTCGCGCGTTGGTTTTAATTGATAGTCATTATTTCTATGATCGTTCTCAATACTTCATTATTATTATTTTTTTTAAATATATTTTAAATTTAAATAGAGCATAGCAAAAAATATCTAGATTGATTTTTTTACATTTTGATCGGAGAAAAAATCTCAATAAGCAAATAACATCTAGAATGAAGTTTTTACATTTTCATCGCAAAACAAATCTCAATACTTGATATAATTTTGTTAATAATGTTAGATAAAGTATAACAATCGTTATGAATAAAATTTTTAGCTTGTCTATTAATATTTGCAACTTTAATATTATATATATATATATATATATAATTTTGACTTTAAGTGTTATTTTTTAATTTTAGTTTTTGTAATCTCAGAGACTAATCTATTGAATTAAAATAATAATATAGTTAAAAATACAATTCAAAATGACAATTCTACTAGCATAATGTATCACAGAGAGAGTTAAGACCTCATAACTATCCCTGAGAAGAATTCAGGTTGGTACAACCACAATGATCCTCCCTATAGAAGGGAAAACATATCATGATAATAGTGAAATGGACAGTATTAAAGCAAAGAAACTCACTATAGCTACTATGATAAACAAGAAAGTCTAAGCCCAAGATGACCAAGTCAAAAAGAAAAAACAAGAGAGCCATGGAATGTAGACTTAAGGCTTGGAGGGAAACTCCTCCTCGATAGGAACCCCAAAGTTGAATTCAAGCTATGAACGAGGTTACACATATTCTTGGACACCATCTTTTACGGGACACTTAGCTTCACTGTTGGTGTTCTGTTTACTGTTGGTATCCTCCTCATTGCTAAAGGGAGTTGGCTTAACCAGGAGCAGTTATGTTTTCCTGTACTCGGCCGCAATGTTTTTGGATGCTTTACCCTGTATGGTGCTTTCTATGGACCTCGAAGGTGGAGGAGGTGGTTGTTCTATATCCATGTGAACGACAGAAGGATTCGAAGAGGGAGTCGAGGTACCATTCTGGGGGCCTCTGAGACAGAGAATAAGCCACGCCAAAATTTTTTTGACCACCCAAAATTCTAGATGCGGAGGATTGTCCGATTCACTGCGGTATCTGAACCCGTGAGATCGGCCTCCTAATCATCCATCGAAAATATGGGATTTCAATGTCATAGCCTTTCGTATTGGCCTGATCCGTGAGACTTCCCGCATGCTCGTTGGAATTCCCACGACCACCTCATCCCGTCTAGGCATAGCATGTAATCTGTGAAACGTATTCAGATGGACTGGAGGCCTAGAGTAAAGATAATTCAGAACATCGATAGATAGGGTATGTGCAGGAGACTGGAGGCTCGATCGCTCCACAGTCGTGTAATATCCTAAATTTTTGACCTAACACATATGGTCATATTGCTTATAATGTTGTGTTGATGTTCTATTTTGTATATTGGGCATAAGACCCCACTGCGCATGAGAATGATGATTTGTTTGATATATTGGGCATAAGCCAATTTCATATATTTTATGTATATGAATTCATGTGTTGGGTGTGGACCCTGAAGCACATAATTGATGAGATATTTTTGTTGAGCACAAGCTCTGAGGCACATGAGTATTTGATATTTTGTGTTGAGTGAGAAGCTCTGGAGCATAAGAGTATTTGATGTTTTGTACTAAGCGAGAAGCTATGCAACACATGAGTATTTAATGTTTGCGTTGAGCGAGAGGCTCTCGAGTGCATGAGTATTTTAATGTTTTTTTTGAGCGAGAGGCTATGGAGCACAAGAGCTATGAAACCTTTGTGTTGTGCAGGAAGCTTTGACGCACATGAAAAGATAAGAATTGGAAGTGTTGGGCATAAGCCGTGAGAATTCCAAGTTGATGTTGAGCATAAGCTCTGGAACATCGAATCCTTGGCCATTGTATCCTACAAATACATCATAGAATTAGTGTTGAGTGAGGAGCTCTGGAATCGCACTAATTTTGTAACTCGTTGTTTTTTAGCGTTGAGTATGGGCTCTCGATAAACACTAGGATTTACTGAAAAAAATTAATATGTTGAGTGAAAACGACTCTAATAAAACATTGATCGCATCTTACTTATTTTTAAGTGCTTAAATGAATGTTTAAATTTCCGTATCTCATCAAGTACTAAAGAACTACAAAGTTAAAAGAGGTAATACAACATGCAAGAGTGTTTAGAGTTTCCTAACCTAGTTGACCTAACCCCTACATGAAGGCCTTAATAAAGAAGCAAGTATCAGCTAAAAATAAAAGTGTCATGTGATTAGGGATCATGCTATATGATACCTAAAGTAAAAAAGTTAACAAAGATATATATAAATATATATTTCATACATAATATGTATAAAAGACTAAGTACAAGTAATAATACTAGTAACTATGAATAATAATGAAAGGATCTATATATTATTATTATTAATAATATTAATTAAATATTAAATACCTAAAAGAGTCAAAGTAGGAACTAGATGAACGTTCCTAAGTTAAACTTAAATAAGTATTAAATTCATGTTACACCTAAATCTCGTCACCACCATGTGTAGAGAAACCAAACAGCAAATTATCCCTCAAATCCCAAAATATGAAGTGAAATACCGACTTTTTCTTCATTGCTTACAGTTTACAAGCATAAATTGAGCACGGCCTTTGACCAGTTAGCAAGGTGCATTACCTCCTTCATAAAACTCAGGTAACGCTTATTGTTTCTTGATAGTAAGCAGTGCCACTGCTTATGGCATGTATACAATGAATGGTTCTTCCCAAGCACCGCTCTGTTATAGTGGAGGAGAAGCGGTGCCCTTGGTAAAAAGTGAAAAAGAGAAGTATTCACGAAACTTCTCGAAGAGAGGCTTCATGGCAACCTCATCTCTACCATGTAGGGCTATCTGGAATCGAGATCCATCATTTTGGGATCTCCCTTCTACCTCATCCACAAATTTATCAACCATCTCTTTCCATCCCAAGCCTATAAACTTAGGCTCATTCTCCATGGTTGAGGGGAGAGTAAAGTTATGTTGTTGCTTTGACATTCTGGCCTAAATCAGTAGAGTGAGCTTGAGGGAGAAATTTGGAGCTATTGGGGACGAGATGTTGGCTTTGTGAAGGAGTACATAGAAACTGAGGCATAGGTTGTAAACTTCTTCTCTATTATTTAATGCAAAATTGGTTCCTTTGCCATAAAGTATATTATGTTATTATCGTATTTTTTATTATTGAAATCCTTAGTCATCAATATAGAATAGTGGATCATATTCTAGTTCTATTTGATCTTGTTTGTTCTTTTCTTGTGATTATGGAGGTACATCTGTGAAGGACCATCATTACAGGAAACATCTATACAATTACATCAAAGAGATTGATTCCAAATCTCCACCGATTCTAGGGAACGTCTTCCAATCTTATCGTGTACCATTTGTTCTAGATCTGAGCCATTCATAGTAAAGGAATAGCTCCTGTCCGCAGGAGGTGCAAAATTCCTAGCTACAAATATGGCGATTCCACTGGGGAAGACCTTCAACTCATTTGATCTTCCTTAGTATTTTCAAACACTTGTCCAAAATCCAAGCTCCGGTATTTTATTAGTTCAATCAGATCCACTAGCTGATCTAGTGAGATTTTGGTTGGGTATCATCAGATCTATTCATATCTGTGTTGTTCTCACTTTCTATGCTTTCAATTACTGTTAATTGATGATTTAAATGCCTGTTACACACTATTTAATTTTAATTTCTTTTGCAATTTTCTTTGTTTTGGAAATCTACAAGGAGTCGTGCATGCATAGTGGGCAATAAGCGGTGCCACCACCTGAAATCAGTTAGTAGAACGCGGTGCCATTTCCTATGATCAACAATAAGGAAGCAGTGCTCTTGCAAAACAACTCTGTTAGTGACCCTCTGGAAACGGTGCCAGGTAGGATTTTACAGACTTGTTTTTTCAAATTTTTTGTAAAATTTTGGTTGAGTTGCTTTCAAATCTGAGTGTCTGGGTTTGTGTTAAAAAGATATGAGTGTTTGAATGTCAAATTGGATGTGGTAAAAGGCTTATTTTATTGAAATCAAAGAGCTAGGATTGACTAATCTTTTCATTTACTTGTATGCCTAGTTTTAATTCTTTTGAAAGGAGTGCTACTTGAGAGCGTAGCATCAGTTAGATCTCAGCCTTATTGTTTGATAAATTTGAAAAGAAAGACTTTCTTGATTGGTTGCTTATTTTCATGTTTCATTTAAATTTTGTGAAGGACTTCTTTTTGTTTTGAAAAAGAAATTTTTTTGTTGAGAATTGTTCATATTTTTGTTTGAGGATGAATTATTGGACCTCTAATTAGCCTTATAAGCTTTCAAATCTCCATTTTTTTCTCTTTCTTTTATATTATGATCTCATCAAAAGAAAAATATTAGTAGTTTTAAGTTAGAACTTTCTAGTTTTAAAAGGAAAATTTGAAAAAAGTATTGAATATTGCCTTTGTGTGTTTTTTGTCTTTCTTCTTATGAAAAGAGATCTTACCCTGTTTTGCTTCCTTTTGAAAATTTAGTTTGAAGTTTCTTGCGTGCTTCTCTTTCTCGGAAAAATATTGGTTTAGTGTAGTTGTTTGGGAAAATTTTTGGTTTCGAAACAAAAATTTAAAAGAAAAATACTCTCTCCTTCTGGTAGGTAGGCATGTCTTGAATGGTAAAGTGAAAGCATCCACACTTCATTTTGTCATGGATTTATATTTCTGTCAGAACTTCATGCATTCACCTAACCGCCCAAGTTAAAATTAACGGTAGTTATAGGTCTAAAATTATATAGAAATTTGAGTGATAAGTTAGTGATGTGTTCAGACGTCAAAAAACGTAGGATTTGTCATTATTTTCCTCCACTGCAACCCGGGACTTGCGCAGTTCTTCCACGTACCGTCGATATATCGAACGACCTATCATGTGCCCTTGAGGTATATATAAAGTTACTTCACATACTCGATTGTATATCAGAAGGCCCCTTGTCGACAATTGTGCATTCGACAACACTACTACGGATTTGAGCTCCCACGTACCTTGCGTATAATGGGAGACCCTACTAAGATTCCTTATCTAACTGAGAAAAACCCTTTGGTCATCTTGTTTGGAGCAATACACCGAGAACAACACTCAGGGAGATTACTATGCACATACTTTATGTATATCGCGAGTTTTTCCTTCTTGACAACCCTAGTGAGAGACCGACTATTTTGAGCTCATCATATCTCTTAATTTTGCTTGTGGCCTGTAGCTTGTGTAGTAGAAGACCTTGTGTGATTTTTCATAGTTTTGAAACCCTAGGTTAGGTTTTATTGACTTTTTACAATCTGGTTGAGTTTTAGTTGAGATGATCCGAAAGAAACTAGGGCTTACCACCCAACTTTCCACCTGCAACAAGGGAAGGCCCAATGGAAGCCATAGACCAAGGAGCTACAACTTACTCATGTATGGGAGAAAATCTAGTTGTAGAAAGTGGAGATCAATTTACTTCTTACATTACTCCCTTGGTCCAAAAGTCTCCTACGGCTGACACTTCCTTTCATTCTCCGACGGAAGGTTAGAATGATGGTATTGATGAAACTAAGTATGGTTCTAATGCTCCTTTTTGGAGAACTTCAATGGGCCAATCCATTTCTGAGTTTGGGGTTATTAGAACCTCTTTTGAAAACCGTCCTCTAAATGACAGTGCATATAGGATCATTCAAGAATCACTTAATCGTTCTCATGAATTTCAAGAGAGGATGGAAAGGGTTATGGATACCCCTATACCTCATAAAGAACCTATGTTGGCTCTTTTACCTCGTTTGTCAGATCCATGGCATTCTGGATATATTCCACTTGCTGATGATGTTCCATCTAGTGGTATATCTCCTTGTGATCTGGGTCAAACCTCCAACCCTATAGTTTTAAATCCAATGTCTGTTGCTAGTCCTCCCATACCCTCTATAGCTAGGGGGAAATCCTCATCTCAAGTGGTCTGAGTACCTTCTAATGTCGGGGGGAAACCCTTGGTGCGACCTATGTTATCAGTTAGTGGAGTTCTTAGTAGTACTAGGAAAACCTCTACTGCAGAGAAATATGCAGTGTATGTTACTCCTACCCACACCAATATGGTAAACCCTCCATCTAGTTCATGCCAACCCTTAGGAGTGCAACCTGCTGTCAATCGGACTTCTTGGGGATATGGTTAACCAATAAATCAATTACCTATAGTAAACAAGAATTATCAACCTACATCTACGGGAACCATCTATTTTGTAATTCCTTACCCTCGAAACGTGTTTACACCATGGGGGAAACCTAATTGTTACTACATGCCGGCAATGGGAGGAATGCATATTATTACTACTGGAGGTGCCAAAGAGCCTCCTTATGGTGGAACACCCTTTGGAGGTCCACCAGTAGGAGGCCCACCTAGTGGAGGTCCACCTTATATAGGAGCACCACTCGAAGGAACACCACCTGGAGGCCCATCTTCGAGAGGACTACCTCCGAAGGGACCACCTTTTGGGGGTCCACCGCTTGGAGGACCACCACCTAGTGGACCATGTCCTTGGGGGCCACCTCCTGGTGGCCCATCCCCTTCATGGGGATATTTGGGAGGTTCATCATATAATTAACCAAATCAACAACCCATATATCAATCAGCTTATGGTTTTACCGGTGCACATATGCATTATCAATACTGCGAGTATGTGGAACCTAATTGACAATTACCTTCCTTGGCAACTTTGGACTTACCTAATCTGTCCAAGTTGATAAATTATCCCATTCGAAATAACCCTTCATGGCCTGCTATTCTATTAAAATTTCCATCGAACATTCCCAAGTTCAATGGAAAGCAGGGACATGATCCCAAGCGCCATGTCATGAACCTGTATCTATGGTTTTCCTTGAACTCCTTGATGGATGAGTCTATTCATTTAAGTCTCTTCCAATGCACACTAACCAACATGGCTACGAAGTGTTACATTTAACTTCCACAACATTCGTTTGCGTATTTTAGCTCTCTGGAAACTATTTTCCTTACTCACTTTTAGCTACCCATTTGTTGTGAAACAAGTACGTATATTTTGACTTCACTCCTTTAGAATACCTCCACGCACATATCTGACCATATCCATGAGTGGAGAAGGTAGAGATGGATTATTAAATCTGCCATCGAGGACCAACTACTATCTTATTGGTTCACTAAGTCATTGTTGCCTCTTATCGCCCGAGATGTGGCTATGGGTGATGTTGTTACAAAAGATCAGGCTATTAGTCATGCTCAGTATATGAATTGGGTATATTCCCAATCTGGAACGTTGTATGAATTAATTCCTCAATCTCCTTGTCCCAGTATAGAACCTGTTAAGCCACCAGCAAAAACTGTTGTTGATGGGGTGATTGGTTCAATCCATCCCTCGTCGATAGCAAAACCTGCCAAGCAACGAAATGATTCTACTACTCCTCCTTCGACTCCTATGGTTTTCGCTGAGGTGAACGCTATCCAAAGTTCGCAGGAATCCATTAATAAGGAAAAGGGAAAAGGTAAAAACAAGAAACCTGGAAACCAATAGGAGAATCCTAAACCTATGACCAATGAGAATGATAAAGGGAAGAGAAAATCCAAATATCCTTGCTTATTGTGGGGAGGATATCAGTTCATGAAATAATGTCCTTGTCGTGACGAGATTAGTAAATTTTTGAAGAGTAATCCCGCACCGGTAGTTCTTACTGATCCTTTTCCCTCTTAACAACAACCAATAGACCAATGTGTAATCAGGGGACCTCTAATTCCACAGAATAAATCAGAATGATGTCTTCTTAGACCATCAATCTAAATACTTGTAGTAATTCATATGACAAGCCAGTACAGAACAAGGATGAAAATCCTTTTTCCGATAAAGTTCCTTCTACGAGTTCTACTATGTCTTCTTTTAATGGCCCTCTCATGATCGAAAAACCTAATATTGATTTAATTTTACGAACACCCAAAGGTACCCTCGGGAAGTCTGTTTTTAATCCCAATGCCCTAGCTACAGAATTTTATAATGTTGTTGAATATTTAGGTCAAGTACCTTGCGCGATGTCTACCCTTGAGGTACTCCAAATTTGTCCAATGCAGCGTAAAAAATAGATAATACCAACTTGATCCATTTCAATGTAGAGAACTATAAATCTACATTACCTGACCAACTCACATTTCAGATTGCCTCTAGAGTAGATGGGAGAAAGGTTGATCGGACCATCCTGGAAGAAGGATCCTCAACCTCAGTCTTGTGTATAGCCTGTTAGAGATCCATTGGTTCTCATGAGCTTACAAATTCACCTACTACCTTCAAATATTTTGATGGACAAGGTTTCTAGCCCTGTGGTCTATTTCCAGCACTTTTAGTCGAGCTTGGGGGAAAGATTGCTTCCATTTAGGTGGAAGTGGTTGATGCCACATTATATTACAATCTTCTATTGGGGAGAAATTGGTTTTATTCTATGACCACTATTGCCTCGACAATATTTAGAACTCTCCAATTTCTACATTTGGGAAATATTTTGACTATTGATCAACTTGACTATTGTACATTGGATGTTACAACCTCTATGCTAGGTAACTCCCCTCCTCCTTATCAGTTGATTGGGGTAGGTATGCTAAAAGACTCCACCCTTATTGGTGTGTTTCCATCAGCCCCTCCTAGTACATAAGTGGCGACAGTAAATATGATTTCCACAATTGGCTATAGCACTAACGGAAAATAAATGGTTGAGCCATCCTCCATTGGCCCAAATGAAGCAATGTATGATGCTATCCAATCTATTTCCGATGACCATATTGATGAACTTCATCTTGTGGCTTTGCATCCTTACCACCTTCTATACAGGTTAGAACCCTCTCTTCCCATTCTAGATTATCTCACACAGACTTTTCCTTTGGATGAGTCCATCATGGAGATCATGAGTGAGAATGAACCCGTCTGGGAAGATCATCATCATCGATCTTCCTTTCTTTCCAATGCCACTTCAGTGGGTTTTGACCTTGAATCACTTATTAGTACTGATATTGTCACCCATCCGCAAACACCTGTATTGTTGCAAAATAATGAATCCGAAGGAAATATATGGAACATTACTAGAAAAACCTCGATTGATATATCAGTCAAACCTAGAATCATTAAGCATGTTCACGTAGGGAAGAACTTCTCAACCGAAGAAACAGAAGCATATAGAGCATTATCCAAAGAATTTCAAGATATTTTTTCCTGGACTTATGAATAAATTCCTGGGATAGACCTGTCTATTGTATTTCATGAAATTAAAACCTATCTCACGGCCAGACCTGTCAAAAATAAATTATGTCAAGTCCATCCCCAGAATGTTCTGGCTATTAAAGCCGAAATATAAAAAATTCTGAAGGCAGGAATTATTTATCCTATACCCCTGATGGAATGGGTATCTAACATTGTCCCTGTGAACAAAAAGAACGGCACCATTAGATTCTATATCGTTTTTCGAGACCTGAACAAATCTTGTCCTAAAGACAATTTTCTGACTCTGTATATTGATTAGATTATCGACAACTGTGCTAGAATTGTCATCTTCTTGTTCATGGATGGATTTTCTGGCTACAATCAGATTGAGATATTACCAGTCAATCAGCACAAAATGACATTTATATGCCTTTGGAGAACCTTCACCTACAAGAAGTTACCCTTTGTCCTCAAGAACGTTGGAGCTAAGTTCCAGCATGCCATGTCCTATGTGTTTCACAATATTAAGAACATTGTGGATCCATATGTTGACAATATCTCAGCACATTCACACTAATAGAAAGACCACCCTGGGCATCTTAGAGACATTTTCCTGAGATTTCGTCATTATAAAATATGGCTCAATCCACACAAATGTGTTTTTTGCATTGAGACCGGACGTCTGCTTCGCTTTGTGGTTTCTAAGGATGGCATCTAGATTGATCCACTAAAGATTACTTCTATATTGGCCCTACCTTCCCCAACAAACATGGTTGAGCTCCAAATTTTGCAAGGGATTCTTCATCATTTCGTTTGCAATTTTGCTAAGAAAACGCACAGTTATATGCATCTCTTGAAGAAGAACACTCCATTCTTTTGGGATGACTAGGCCCAACGATCCTTTGATAATATCGAACATGCTATGACTCATTCACCCGTGATGCACCCCCAATATTATTCAAAGGACTTTATCTTGTATGTTGTTTCCTCCACTACTAACATTGGAATGGTTTTAGCATAGGAATATCCCAATGATCAGGATGACATGATATATTATGCCAATAAGAATCTCATCGATTTTGAAACCCGATACTCGCGTGTAGATAAGTTAGCATTGGCTACGGTCATTGTTGTTTAGAAATTTTGTCATTAGATCTTTCTTCGCACTACCATGGTACTTGCAGATCAGAACCCTATGTACTACATCATGACTCGTTAGGTGCTAGGGGGAAAATGTTCCCATTGGATTGTCATCATATAGGAATTCGACCTTGATTTTTCCAAGGCCACTTCAAAGAAATCCTTGTTTTTTGCAGAGCTAATGTGTAACCTTCCCTGTGCTTTGATGGATATTGATCCCAACGATTCATTTACAGATGAATTCTTGTTCTTGATAAAAACAATTGATACATGGTATGGATATTTAATCATTTATCTCCAAACTCAAATATCTTACCCCAATATATCCCGTGACAACCATGGTCATATATGTCACCACGTGAAGTACTACCTCATCCTAAATGATGCATTGTATAGGTGTGGTATTGATTCCATTCTGTGAAGATGCCTTACACATGAAGAGGCTAAACAGGTCCTTAATGATTACCACTCTGGAGCATGTGGCAATCATCTTTCTGGGATGGATAGAGCCCATAAAATCCTTTGTGCTGGCTATTTCTTCCTTCAATATTAAAAATATGTCATGAGGCTGTTAAGAAATTCCCACCCTGCCAACATTTCTATACGAAAAAGAGCACCCACCCTACTCCTTTACACAAAGTTTTAAAAACCATGCTATGGAGGATGGTTGGAGATCATAAATCTGACTAGCACCTAAATCTCTTTTCTGGTCTTTGGGATTAGAGTACTTCGGTAAAAATAGTGACTGGTTTCACAACTTTCTAATTAGTTTACGCACTAGAAGATGTCCTTCCTATCCAATGCCAGATTTTGTCACTTAAACTTCCAGTATAAATTCTGCTAAATACTTCCACCAAGGAAGAGAGATTTCTATACTTGACTAATCTTGACAAAACTAGAAGATATGTCACCTTAGCTAATGAGGCACATAAGAAACGCGTCAAGGCATAGTATGATAAATTTGTTCATCCTCATGTTTAGAATGAAGGTGACCTAGTTCTGACCTAGAATCAGAGACATGATAAAATAGGTAAAGGGAAATTCGATTCAATGTGGTATGGTCCCTTTCTCATCAGCAAAGTTTTATAGAAAGGGGCTTACAAGTTCGTGGATTATGACAGGATACCCTTCGGGAAACCTTGCAATGGGTTGTACCTGAAGAGGTACTATGCTTAAATAATTTTGTTATGGTACCTTGTATATATGTATATTTTTGGCTTTCAGTGTGTTGTGTCTTGATTTAGTATGGTTTTGAGTTTAGTGTCCAATTTTTTTATACCATGTTTTGGTTATGCAGATCAGATTGGTTTTTACAGCTTCGCTAATGGTGCTTACTGTCATACCCTGAACTTTGCTTTAGCTGCTCAGGTTCTCTATTTCCTAGCTCACGACTTAATCAGTTGAAGAGCAGTTTCTATTGGTCCCGCTACCAACAACATCGTCGAGTATGAGGAAGTAATAGGTCTACTGACTGAGGCTGCATCTTGAGACATTCATGATTTGGTAGTGTTTATGGATTCACAATTAGTGGTTTGTCATCTAAACCATGTCTATACCATCAAAAAACTGGTACTCCATTTATTTTGGAGAGTGCATTTATTAGAGAGATCATTTAGGTGTATCACTTACAACCATATCCCTAGGGAAGATAATACAATTTCCGATTCATTAGCAAACTACATCCTAGCCTGGTATATTGACCATTCATAACTTGTAAAATAAACATGGTTCATTCTAAAATAAACTGTAAATGACACATAAAACTCATGTAAATATGATTCCCATTTGAGACATATAAACATCGGGAATAATGTGGCTTTCAGGAAATACAAAATGATACAAAAACCCTGAAGCTATTCATATTTCTGTAGTAGATAATGCATTCCACCATCTAATGATGATCATGATAGCACATGATGGCCCGTGCTACCCTACATAGCAGTCGGCTGAAGTGACCTGACACTCCTACAGTGTGTCTCTCATACCTCATGGGGAGGTCATCTATCATTGCATATAGGATGCCAAGAGTCAGCCGCTCCAAGATCTCCTCTATCTCAGTAAGATGGTCATCACCTCTATGAACAAATTTAGCTCCATCTCGCCTATCCATTGGGGAGGATCCCCCACACCGTGCACTAGAAATATCTGCATGTAAAATTTTAGGTTTTGTTACTACCCATAAAAAATATAAAATATAAAAATATAAAAACAAAATTAACATTTTAGGGTTTTTCTTTACCAATATCTCCCCACTAAGCACCAAGTGGTAATGGTATATCGTGATCGCCTCTAAAATCATTCCCTACACATGCATAATCCTCTATCATGAGGATCTGATCACGCAACCAATGGAAGAAAGCGGCCTCAAATTTCACCTTGGCCTGCGACCTCTTATATGGGCCATACTCTCTACCCACCTCAACATGTGTGGGTCTCTAGCCATAAGCTCAGTCAATATCACCTAAGGCTTCATGAGAGGCACCCTCTCGAAGAAGAAGCCTGCTAAAATGGACCCATACCCAAACTACTTTAGTTCCCCTTGCCGACATTTTGTGAGCTGTCTTTGAAAATAGCAAGAAGTGCTTATTCCCAGTTAAAAATAGTAGGTGCCATAGCTTCCAGGGAATACAACAGATGTGCCCAGAATGCCTGATGAGGCCCTTGGCTTCCAGCTAGCCTCTGCATAGTAAACAAAATAGTGTGAAGTGGCCCATCCACCACAATCTTGATGGACTTATTCTTACCTAACATTTTCGTGCCAATAAGACAATGACGAACAATCAATTCTTGTGTAGTCATGTCCCATCCTTGGGAACCAGTTAGAGAAATAGGGGCCCCTTGTCTAGATAACCCTGTCAAGAAGTAGATGTCTTCCACCTCTATAGCCAAAACATGAGGTTCCACCTCAAAATGTTGTTGCTATGGGTTCCACATATGTAGAATATGTTTAGTAAGTGGGGATGTGAAACCATACTAGGGGCATGGAAGAACTTCAGGAGGTCACAACCCGTAGGGAAGCCACAACCCGAATTTCTTGTGGCAAGGGCATCGTCGTCATCATGTTTTCTTTATTTCCAAATAACCATTTTTTGATCAAATGAACCTGTCAAAAACAATTAAAGAGCCATTTAGAAGCATTTCCAACCATTAAAATTGCTTGCAAACTTTTATTTTGGCCAGGCCATATGTTTTTTGAAGCCCACAGTCAGCACCCCCTCTGCCTAGTTAAGACAGAGTGGTGCCTCCAGCTATGTTGAACTGAAAAAATGTGGTTTATATCGCGCACCACCTTTCCCATAAAGGCCAAGCGCCGTGCCTGCCATTTCTCTTTTAGGTTTGACCTTTGAGCTCAAAAAATCATCAAAAATAAAAATTGGAAACCATGAAAGGAAAGAGAATGGTTTTTTCTTTTACCTGAATCTAACAGTGTGAAAAAAAGACGGTGGATGCTCTTGTAATCCGCGGCTGAAGTTTTGGCTCTAAATCTACCAAAATTCTCTCTAGGGTTTGGTAAATAGTAAATAAGTTGGTTTTTACTATTTTAGTTAGCTTTTATAGCATTTTTTTAGAGTTTTTAATCTCTTAAAATCATTTTTTATAAAAATACCCTTTAATATAGTTCATAAAAGTCATTTTCTCGAATATTTTTGGAAACTAATGGTCGTTTTTAAGTATTGCAGTGTCAGGAATAAGTAATAATGTCTATGGGGAAGTTTGTTTTTGAATTTTTCATACTTTTGGAAAATGGAAAAAGTCCTTGAGCATTCATTTCGATACTTTGATCGTGCTCCCAAAACCATATATCAAAGTTCCGAGTATTTTTTCAATTCTTTTCATGCTCGTAAAAACCTTTTATCGTTGAAAGAGACCTAATGGAGTCTCCTTTAAACTCTTTTCGGGATCCCTAAATACGAAAATATTATCGAGTGCACTTGTCTTCTTCACACTCATTAAAGTATTTGAAGATTCGTCTCTTTGACGGTACTTTATGTCTTTTTCAGTTCAGATGGACTATTTACAAAAAAGGAACACTCCACCCAATCATGATTGGAAGAGTTCTCTTGGTTATTATTTTATACTTTTTCAGACCCTAGTGACTAAATCATACGAAAAAGGACCCTTTCGCGTCTTCATTCTTTTTCATTCAGACTCTCTAAACATGAAAGATACCAAGTTAAATTTCATTGGGCTCGTTAAAATAAACACTAATAGACCTTTTTTTTAGAATGAACCCCTCCTTTCTCACATTCATAAAACGTATGAGAATGGAATTGTCTTTGGACAAGCTACAATGAGTGTTTGTTACCCTCTTTGAACTCGTAAAAAAGAAAAGGCACACTGATCAATCATGATGGGGAAATTAAGGGAAGGGAATCAATTCATTTTGCAAATAAAATGGAAGTTGTTTGTCACCTTTGAACATGACACTTGTCTGCATTTCATTTAGTGAATTGGGTATTTAGCTTGTCTCTAAGTTGATCAAATTTTATGAGTCATGTCACTCCTTTGATTCTTTCAAAGAATGCATTTTCCAATGTCATATTATGTTCCTCCTCTTCAAGTCAATGCTTCCAAGTCTTTTGTCCCGCTGCCTAAAGTTCACCTCTGCAGTTAAAACAACCTTTGTGTCAGTACTTTTGAATCATTCCGATGCTTACCTTATCTACAACATTCCATAACTTTGTTTCTAGTTTCATGTCATCGATAGCGAATTCAGCATGGCCCTCATTCTATGATTATATTCCTATCGACATCAACTCATCATCCAGGAATTAATCTTAGAAACAAGTTTAGTAGCTTGAGGTTTGTATGCCTTAATGAGAGATTCTCTCACTCTCAACATAAGTTTACATCATTGACCTTTGATAGAGAGATTCGACTGAGTGTTCAACATCAAACATCTATTGAGACTTAGTAGATCGTACTAGGGTATCTTGGGAATCATTGACATTAATGGTGATCTCCCTCGCACTTGTTAACAGTCACATCATTGACCGGTAACCAAGTGGTTTCTACCATGTTTGACTTTAAATCATTGTAATCACATGGATAGAATCATACTTTTCAGAAGATGAGATGATGACCCCAGGTATCTGTTGAAAATCACTCCTGGCTTTCTCCCCAGGTTGTGATGGAGTATATTGTATGAAGTACCAGCATGGATCCGCATTTGTATGGTCGTGGCTATGCTAAAATTTGTGTTTGTACGACATAGATCTACATTGTATATCTAGTAGCTATGTCCAAGTTTTATTCCTCTATCACATGGATATATTTTGTATTCTAGTAGCCATGTTTGTTAATCTCTCGCATGGATTTACCTTGTATTGGTCTACAGCCATAATGAAGATAGACTTGCTCATGAGTCAAAAGTATTGATGTATTGCAGATTCCTGGTTGATGATCTCCAATCAAGATGATTCTTGCCTTGAAGTGAGCACTTGCTCTTTCAAATGTCTCACCTATTGTATCCCTCCAGGACCATGCTTTGGGGGGCATTCTGCCACACCTAAATCTCATCACCACCATGTGCATAGAAAACAAACATCATATTAGCCTCAATTCCCAAAATATAAAGTGAAATACTGACTTTTTTCTCATTTCTTACAATTTTACAAGCATAAAATGAGCACCTCCTTTGACTAGTTAGTAAGGTGATTTACCTCCTTCATAAAAATCAGGTAACACTTACTTTCTCTTAACAGTAAGTGGTGCCACCTCTTATGGCCTGTATACAATGAGCGGTTCTCCCCAAGCACCACTCTGTTATAGTGGAGGAGAAACGATGCCTTTTGTAAAAAGTTAAAAAGAAAAGTCTTCACCAAACTTCTTGAAGAGAGGCTTCATGGAAACCTCGTCCCTACCTCCTAGGGCTACCTGGACTTGAGATCCATCCTTTTGGGGTCTCCCTTCCACCTCATCCACAAATTTCTCAACCATATCTATCCATCCCAAGCCTATAAAAGCAGTCTCATTCTCCATGGTTAAGGGGAGAATAAAGTTATGTTGTTTCTTTGAAGGAGACTTCAAGGAAAAAATCCAGTGACTCCACTAAGGAAGAACTTCAACTGATCTGATCTTCCTTAGTCCTTTCAAACACTTGTCCGAAATCCAAGCTCCATTCTATTATTAGTTGAATCAGATCCACTAGCTGATCTAGTGATATTTTGGTTTGGTATCATCATATCTATTTAGACCTCCATTTTTCTCACTTTCTATGCTTTCAATTATTGTTAATTCATGATTTAAATGGCAATTGCATACTGATTAAGTTTACTTTTTTTGCAATTTTCTTCGTTTTCGACATCTACAGGGAATCGCGCATGCATAGCGTGAAGTAAGCAGTGCCACCTCCTAAAATTAGTTAGCAGAACATGGTGCCACTGCTTGTGATCAGTAATCAGGAAGCAATGCGCTTGCAGAACCGCTATGTCAGTGACCCTCTGGAAGTGGTGCCAGGTAGGTTTTTTGAGACTTTTTTTTAATTTTTTTGTAATTTTTTTGTTGAGTTGCTTTCAGTTCTAAGTGTATGAGTTTGTGTTAAAGAGATATCAGTGGTTGAATGTCAAATTGGATACGGTAAAAGGCTTATTTTGTTGAAATCAAAGAGCTAGGAGAGACTCATCTTTTCATTTTCTTGTATGTGTTAGAATAATCCGTCATGATTATTGTAAATAAATAAAATAGGAATATGAATAGATAGGAAGCTAAACTAGCTGAGCGGAAGGTGAAACCCAACCGCCAGGATATTTGTATAAGTATAGGCTTTTGCATTGGAATAGATAATAAATCGGGAGTTATACCTAACAACTGGTATCAGAGCAGGGCTACCTGCCGTAACTCCTGCCTGCCAGACCTTCATTCTGCCATATCTATTTCAGGCTGCCTGGCTGCCTGCCCATAGCCAGTCTGCCCTCTGCTCTTCCCTCCTGCCAGAGCATTCATTGAATGTGTTGGAGATAGCGTGGGCTGCTACTGCATGACCTAACCCTAATGTCTGGAATATACATTTTTGAAGCCTAATCCCGTGAGCGCGTTGAAGAGCTGAGTGCCTCCATTCAAGAGCGTGGAGAGTGAGCTAGTGATATGAGCTGAGTTTTCTGAGTTTTC
This sequence comes from Pseudotsuga menziesii, assembly GCA_001517045.1. NCBI lineage: Eukaryota > Viridiplantae > Streptophyta > Pinopsida > Pinales > Pinaceae > Pseudotsuga > Pseudotsuga menziesii. The sequence continues at coordinate 137,109 of LPNX011003528.1, forward strand.
ATGTGAATATTGTTCTGAAGATTGCGTTGTGACCGACCAAGTTTATCCATTGCCAACCTCAAAACGTTTGCAATTTATCTTTCGGGATAGCAAATGCATTTGATGGCAATTCGTAATGAGTCTAGGAAGTCTTCTGGCTTATCATTCTTCAAGTCCAAACGTTTAGCCCCGCATCATACTTCATCACTTCCTGCTCCCTGAACTCATACAATTGCCCACAGAAACCAACATACGCAACTCCCAGAGGCGCTCCGCTCTAGTCCACATTTGTTTCCACGTGCTCCAGGTGCCCTAATTCGCATCATAAATTAGCACCCACGAGTTGTATCGACCCGACATAGTCCGCTTCATCATTTGGCTTATTACCATCATGTCTGCAATACTGCATTGAAACTGCGTCTGCCGGGAGTCGAACGCGGGTCTATTGCTTGGAAGGCGATCTGCCAGAGGCTGAGCGTGGAGATAATATACATGCTCTTGGAGATTATATAACTTGGTGCGTGGAGTTGATGCTGCATGGAGAATGCGTGGAGTTGAATGCTGCATGGAGAACTGGGCTGCTCCGTGGAGAACTGAGCGTGTATATACCTTGCGTAGACTGACTCCTCATCAAATGAAACCTTGAAGACCGACTCCTCCAGTTCGTGAGAAGACCAGCTCGCCTTGGTGTGAATACTAGCGTGGAGAACGTTGTGCGTGATGGTATATAATACATTGTTTATATATATCTGTATATTGATACTTGCTGCTTGATAATCTGCAAGCTTGACTAATTTCATGGAGAACGCTGTGCGTGGAGTTATTACATTGAGTTGTGCAAGTATCTGATATATATCTGCATTGAGATAGCATTCAATATTTGGCCTGAGAACAATCCAGAGCTTGCTGGAGAAAAGCGCAGATGCGACCACCTCTAGATCTCAGTATGGAAGTTAACTGGAAAATGTATTAACTGACAAATATTCCTAACCCTAATATCTGTGCTGCGACCTGCGTGGAGACCACTGCTCGTGAATACCCATTAAAGACTGAGCTGTATGCTATACTGAGGCTGCGTGGAGGTAAAACGTTTTTTTTACTGGTGCTGATAATACACTGCGTGCCTACGTGAATTTTGAAGTGAACCCTAATTTCTTTTGAAGTAAACCCTATTTTTGCAAAGTCTGGTGGTATTACTTGAATTGCATGCCAGAAAGATCACGACAGTAAAGAGGTGGTGTTATAAAACACCATTGTTCTTGATCAGATACCTACCCTGGGATCTGCCATTATCATATGTAATTTCTTTCCAACACACTGTGAAGATTGCAGCGTGGTATTGCTGTCACAAGAATTTTTTCTCGTATTCAACTATGGGGAGGTAAAATGCTTTGTATTCTGCATTGAAATTATTCATTGGGAAATACATAAACCCTAATTTCTATGCATGGAGTTTAAGTGAAAAAATCTGCAAATATTTTCACTTGCATTGTTTGAAAGAGGACTGTGACTTATGTATATGAGATACTGAAGACCTATCAGTGAAGAAATAATGTATGTTGGAGAGTGCTGCGATTTTTGCTGTGTATTTGCTGCTGAAGACTGCGTTGTATGCAACACTACCTGCGTTGGAGATTGCTGTGTTGCTATAGCCTATTGAAGACCTTCTTGAAGACTGATACTGAGACTGCTATATTGCATTGTGATACTGATACTGATATATTTTGTATTGAAGAAACCTGTGTATGCTATAAACTTGCATTGTATTCACCTTGGTAGAGACTGTAGACCTGCAAGGTTATTCTTTCATTTCTCTTTGTCATATCAAGTTTATTATTGTAAATTACACTAACGGTTGTAAAGATGCACTCTTTGGCATCTTGTATTGGTGCTGCCCTTGCCGGCAAAGACCAATCCAAAGACCCTTCCAAGGGAGATTGCGGCAAAGAGAAAGGCAGAAGAAGAAGAAATTTCAGAGGCAGAGGGGGCAGAAGCAAAAGATCAGACTTGCAGTGCAAGCGTTGCGGAAAGACTGGGCACACATCAGATCAATGTTGGGCTTCATGGGAGTCCATCAAAGACATGCATAACCAGAAAACACATGACCAAGATGCTAGTAAATTTTCTGATTCTTGTATTGTTGCACATTGTAATCTTGGATTTAATGAAATGACTTCTCTTTCATCTTATAAAGATTGTTGGCTTCTTGATACTGGTGCAACATCACACATGACATTTAGAAAAGATTGTTTTGAAGAACTGAATGAAACAATCGATGGCATAATGTACTTTGCAGATAAGTCAAGTATTAAACCAAAGGGAATGGGCACCATTCGACTGAAGATGCCTGGATTTCCTGATTTCTTGTTGAATAACGTTCTCTATCTTCCTGAGTTGCAGAGAAGCCTGCTGTCCATGGTGGAAATTCGACAGCAAGGCCATTCCATCCACATGT